>JAODLI010001223.1:0-11416 GCA_027575585.1 Percopsis omiscomaycus | reverse complement strand
ACACTCACTCACACACACACACACACACACACACACACACACACACACACACACACACACACACACACACACACACAGGTAAAAGATGTCAGACATACACACACTATATCAAGCACAGATAACACAACACGTGTAAAGGGCCAAGTCCAAAAGGTGACCTTTAGTCCACAAGAAAAGCACCCACCCCTCCTCTCTCTTTGAGCCTAGAGTGACAAGACCACCCTTTGTTTGTGGAAAACCCTAGTTGGTGTCTCTGTCAAGACAGAACCATTTCCAATATCTTTCCCTTATGAAGAGGGGCACACTAAAAGGATATGTGATCCCCAAACATATACATTAAGCCAGACCAGCTACACTCTCAACTCCAGGAACTTTCAAATATGGGTATAAGACCAAAACTAAGATACGCAAATTGTCCAACAACACTCGAGTCAGGTTCCTCTCTGCATCTACCCCCCTTTTCTGTGCCAAAGAAAGACAGTGATACAGAGACCCTTTTTCTTGTGTCTAATCAAATATGTTTTTAATTAGCTATGTGAATTACTGTTATGTGATAATGTGTAACAATGTCAATTAACTGGAACACAAGACATTGTGTGATGTTTTCTTTCCCCACATGAAATGCTGGAAGTAAGATTAACAGAAATGTGTTTAGATATACAGAAATATTGAGGATAAACTAATCATTTGTGAACTCTATTGATTCCGAAAATTGTGACGATTCAGAACAGACAATTCTGTTACATTTGGAAATTGGTAGAGACATGAATGTTTGGTTTTAGTCTGGCTCGTCTGCAGAAGGTGTCTGATAAGAGTTCTGTCAATTGAGATACAACTAAAGGCTACACACACACACACACACACACACACACACACACACACACACACACACACACACACACACACACACACACACACACACCAGCCTCTGCAATTTTCTCGTGAATTAGAAAAACATAGTTTAATAGATTAGGTTTAAAATACAAATATTTATACACACACTTAGATTCATAAATGCAGTGTAGCCACACATCCTTTTTATACTTAAATATCTGATGTCTATGATTATGTGTGAATGTTCAAATCTGAAGTACACACGGATCTGATGTTTTGGACGTGATGGGAGAATTTAGTTTATACAAGGTAAGATATCCAAATGACCATGTTGGTTTAGAAATTGGAGCCCACAAAGGAAACAGGGCATCAATGAGACTTTCCCTCCAAACTTAGAGGTCCACCTCTGTGTCCTCCCCAAACATGCCTTTTTCAAGGCAATTATAAAAACTAGGCTCTCTGTAGACCTTGGTCTCTTGAGGTTTTTTTTTTACAACACGTGCGTCAAACAAGTTTTAGCGCTCCTATCTTCTCCACCCGTGGGAATACTTCCTAGCTGTTTTGTTATTTAGTAACTGTTGCAAACCCATCCTGGTTTAATTCAAAGAAAGAAGATGTACGCTAATGCCACCCAGCCTTCAGCCGGGATCCCAAAACGCACACAGACACTATGCACAGCTGTGACCAATGACAGCCATGCCGGAGCGCCTCGCCTGGAGCCCAGCCGTCAGCTGGGACATTCCTTTCTGACGTCACACCGGCTCGCTAACCATCGTCCCACGAGTAAGCTAATTCTATTCTGCTCACCCTGGCGCTTTGCTAAGTTTGGTCAAAAGGGTCCTTTCAAAACTGTCTGTCTTTCTTCGCCCAACTCCCCGCAAAAATCCTTTCCCAGTTAGACATCTTAGGTTAGTTTCCGGTTAGGTAGGCTTTGGGATCGTCGGTTTTGTTCATCTTAAATATTACGATTGCCATCTGCTAAAGTACTGGTTTATTGAAATGCACCAATATTGTGATTTTTTATGGATTGCTGGGTTATTGAAGCCTGGTTATTCTGTTCCTACAGTTTACGTGATGTTGTTTAGCATATACTGTATGCCTATATAATCTAATGTTTGACTGTACATAATCTACAGTGATTCATGTAATAAACTCACTTTATATTAAAAAGAAGGTTCTCTGCTGTTGTGTATCACAGAACACGGTCAATCAATTAATGTCAAGAATTCATAACATAAGTTATTGATTGATTACAAGCACTGATGATCCCAATTCTGAAATATTGTAAAAGAAATATACAATATAAAATAATCATTTTATAATTCATCCCCAGAGCGACAAATCTGGGTGGTGTCCTCTTTAAAAGGTAATATTTAGCTTAATAACTAATAATAAAGTGCAGTGTTTACCCAACACATGTACACATAGAAACACGAATACGCGTGCATGCACAGGCGCACGCACACACGCACACACACACACACACACACACAAAAACACACACACAGTCCAGTGGCTGTCAAATATAGGGCAGAAGAAGACCTTCTTTTCCCAGAGTGCATTTCAGCTGGGAGCTGTCAAATGGCTCTTTATTTCCCTGCCTGGCAGAGTGCAGGGTGAATACATTAGGCTGTCTGCCAGAGGAGAGCCCCCTCGGGTGGCAGACATCTCTGTGCCCTGCCGGACCTCCCCACACACACTGTGACAGCAGCATTTACCTACAGTACTTACACACACACACAATCACACACACACACACACACACACACACACACACACACACGAACACACAAATACTGCTGGACAGGTACTCATATGGTGTGTACACACACACACACACACACACACACCCACACTGCAGTACTAATGTGTGTACACGCATGCAGTTAGGCACAGACACACACACAGGTACACATACTGTATGTACTCACACACACTCACACACACACACATCCTCCTTTGTAAAGACAGGAAACGTTTATCCACGGTCTCTAAATAGCCTCTTGCAGCAGCGCTAACACGCCTCGATACTTACCCTGCTGGACACAGCAGCTGTTTGTCACGTCACTTAATGCCATGGGATTGTCTCCATAATCAAGCGGTGTGCTACCTGGAGCCCTGGAGGACAAAAAGACAAAGAGCTGCGGTCAGGAGAAGACAGCATGACCAGTATTATCCCTCGGATTTTCTCCATTTGTCCCAAAGTGGTCACAAAGCTTTTAATAAGATAGCTATTTATACACCTCATAAATAACCTGATCATTTTCGCAAATATCTAATCAGCCAACGTGGCAGAAACTCAATGCATAAATGTATGCAGACAGGTTTAAATGTTGGTCAGACTAGACCAGAATGGGAAATGTCAAAAATCGCAAAAAAACATAAAACATCCAGTGAGCGGCAGGTCTTTGGACGGGTTAACAACTTGGTAACGAGAAAGATCAGAGGAGAAGGGTCAGACTGGTTCAAGCCGACAGGAAGGAGACAGTAACTTGAATAACCACATGTAACAACAGTGGTATGCAGAAGAGCATCCATGAACATGTCTAACCTTGAACTGGATGGGCTGCTGCAGCAGAAGACCACACCGGGTCCCTCTCATTTAGTTGTATGTTTATTAGGAGATGGGAAGTAACAAAGTACAACAACTTTGTTGCTGTACTTAAGTATAATTGTCAGGTATGTGTACTTTACTTGAGTTTTTATTTCACTTCATATTTTTGACGTTTGTCATCTATACTTTGTACTCACTAAATTTTTTTAAAACAATATTTGCAATTTGCATGTACTTGGGAAATCATCTGTTTATTTATTTTTTTTGTATCAGAGAGCTTCTATTAAGGCTCCGGATCAAGCATTTAAGAAATCTAAAGCAACAGCAGATCAGAGGAGTGGATATTTCCCTGATACTTTTTTTTGCATGCCTAAATATTGGCTGCACGCACATACACATTGCTTTACATCAAAAAATAAGGGAAATATGGGAAAGGGGCAAAGAAAAATGTAACTTGTTAAGTGATTAACGAATCCCACTGTGTGGTAATGATGGACTCAAAGGCTACGTTCAGACTGCAGGCCAAAGTTACCCAAATCCAAATGTTTTGCTCATACTGTATGTGACTCAGATCTGATATTTTCCCAACAGTGTGACCAGCCCAAGTCACATGAAATCCGATCTATTTTATTTCGGATTTGGGATAATATGTGATCCAAATCCGTGACAGATTTTTTTTTAATGCGCCATCAGTCTGGACAGTCAAATCAGAATTACCCAATTAGATTAGCCATGGTGCGGTAACAAGCCCCTTTTGCTAGCCAATACAATCCAACTGCCACATGCTTGTTCACGGAGATGGGTCGCCTTAACTGGGTGTCTTTCCGGGAGAGTCTTGTGGAGAGGCGCTGACAGATACAGTTAAATGTCACCCTTGACATCCTAAAGTTTCGGATGAAGTCTGTTTCTGTGAAGCCAACCACATCACGGTCCCACCACTCCTGGCTCCGACTCCGCATCCAAACACACCTCTGGAGAGACGTAGCTGCCATTGCTCCGCAAAAAGTTTGACTCTCTTTCTCCTGCCCGCCCTCCTCTTAATTATTTGCTCACTAATTCTCTTTCTTCCACCTGAAATCAACCTAAAAACAGAACCGTAGACACTAGCGCTACACTCTGTGGCCTCCATGTCTTCCGTATGACAGTGTGCTGCGCGTGACGTTGTACTACTCTTTTGCGATTGTGGGTCACTTTCAGGCCGTGGCCAGTTCATACTGGAGCCTGATGTGGGCCACATTTAAAAAAATTATGTGAACAGTCAGTCAAGAAAATCAGATCTGGCAATTAAACGGAAGTGAGCATTAAGGCCTCCAGTCTGAACATAGCCAAAAAGTAATTGTTAGACATTTATTTGAGGCTGAGGTTATTTATTCTTGATTATTTTTCAAAGAACACTGAGAAAAATTAAAAGATATTTAGAAAGGCCTCTTGTAGAAGCCAAATTTTATTTTAAGTGCATTTAAAAGCATGCACTTTTATACATTAAATTGAGTAGAGTGAGTATTTTTTGCACTTTTAATAATTGATTAAGAAATGTGTGTACTTCTACCACCTTTGGAGTACTGTACTTAATAGTGTCCCTGAGTGTATGTTTGATGGATGAAAGGCATATACACTAGGCTTCTAATGCTGTAAGAATTGCATAAATTTTTGTAGTGGAAGAAAAGTAAAGAGAAGGGAATAGAAGCAAGGCTGTTTTAGTCAAAATAAAAACACAAATCTCCAAAGATCTTCAGGTTGAATTGGCAGTTATAAACTAGCTCGCTACTTATAAATGGCAACAATATGACAAGCACATGCTTTCAGGTTAGCAGGTCAGATACAGTATACCTGTATGTGGAGAAATGGAGTACTCTACATCCATGTAAAACTCACCACACATTCAAACGCTTGCATCAAGTTTATGACGTATCACCTGTTTTCTTTCAGCCTCAGAAGATCAACATCAGCACTTTAGAGACATTCACCCTTGAAGCCTGCAACCTTGTTGGTGTTTCGGTGATGTCGCAACCTTCGTGTTGAGAATTCTCATTTTGTCACTGTCACCGTTAGGCTACACTGTACCTTGTATTATGACAGGAGCATCTCACTGGCCCTCTTAACCCTCCTATTATCTCAAGACAGTGGTTCTCAACTGGTCTAACCTCAGGACCCACATTAGCCCATGATCATGAAGTCATGACCCAAAAATGTAATTTCCAAACCATTATAATTTATTTCACAATGTCTATATGCACTGTTAAAAACACTGAAAATTATCTTCTTTTTTTTAAATTACCCAATTACTTTTAGGTATGTACGCGGAAGGCCATGTACTTTGATCAATGTTTTATATTATTTTCTTCGGTCGTTTTAATATGATTTCGGGTCATTATGACCCCAGGGCAAATATTAAAGTGACAGGACCATAATAATGCTTGTGTGTGTGCATGTGTGTACGTGTTTGAGTTTGCAAGCATTTCCTCCAGATACACTCATTGCATTAACACGCAAAAGACACACACACACACACACACACACACACACACACACACACACACACCAGAAAGATGTGACAGCATACAAAGCATGTCTCTTTGATAGCAGGGTTGTATATAGATGAGAGTAGAGGCAGTCCTGCAGGTGGGGCCTCCATCACACACACCGCTGAACAAAGACCAAGCCTCAGTCTCAGTGGTGGGAGAGTGAACAGGTTGAAGGTGAACGCTGATGAGGTTTACTCAGCTCTAAAACGTTTCAGCTGTGGGGACCGTGTTTGCGAAACACGGCAGCGGGATCTGAGGGCGTCTGAGTGACTTGTCCTCGTAGTGTTCTCTGTGCACCGCTCGAGTCGTCGTGAAGACAGGCACAAGCGAGGAAACTGATCTACAGGAGGGCGTCCCTGGAGACAGCTTTGCTGCAATGCTTGATGTGAAAGTGAGTCAATGATGCGCCGACTTGGCTCCGACGAAGGAGGCTTAAACACCCCTATCGACTCTCACCCACAGCAATGAAGCACTTTGAGGGTAGGTTTCTCTGTGTGGCCAAATCATTATTTTGTGCAAGCTCTCCCACTCACCAAATCAACACACATACACACACACACACACACACACACACACCTCACCACATGTTAGCATAGTATATGAAAAGTACATTTTTGCACACCGGCACAATCCATCC
Organism: Percopsis omiscomaycus; assembly: GCA_027575585.1. Classification (NCBI taxonomy): domain Eukaryota; kingdom Metazoa; phylum Chordata; class Actinopteri; order Percopsiformes; family Percopsidae; genus Percopsis; species Percopsis omiscomaycus. The sequence continues at coordinate 4,866 of JAODLI010001223.1, read as the reverse complement.
CAAATGTCAAGTCTCCTGTTGCTACGGTGATATGCTGCTCAATTGCCAACTGGTGTCTCTGCCCTGCAAGGCCTGTGCAGTTTCATAACCAGCTGTGCTGAATTAGCAAGAAGAGCAACATGCTAGCACAACATGCTAGCATAACATGCCTGGACAACATGCCGGGACAACATGTCGGGACAACATGCTAGGACAACATGCACTGCCCCTGTTCAGGTAGTGAATCAACTGTGTGCATCGGCCGCTACCTCATTTTATCGCTGTTCTTATCGATAGACACCTCTGTTCTTTGGGTCTTTATAACTATGGTCAACGTGAGCTGACCAGAGCAAACCGAAGGGCGGCACTGATCCAACAATGTCTGGATGAAAGCCCAAGCGTTGCCAGGGCGACAGAACTTGTGCCGACTGTGAAGAAAATCTCTTTGTATTGTTTCCAAGGCAACAACTGTGGATATGTGGGGAGGGATGGAGGGTTACAGAGGAAGAGAGATAGTAAAAGAATGAGCACAGGGGGGGAGAAAAGAGGGTGTTTTGTGGGGTGTGGAGCTATGAGCTACGAGGGAGCTCTCTTTCATTGCTTGCATCTCTGTCTTGTTTATGCTCCATATTTCTTGACCGGGGGAGGATATATATAGCGACCTGGGGCCTCGTCCAAAACAACATTACTCAGCAGAATATGTGACGCCACATAGATACGGTGGAGACAGCACCTCAGACACAACTCTATAGGCTAAGGATCTTTGTGTTTTCATTTGGATGCTGTGAAACCCTCTCTCCATCCTCTCTCATTATTTTGCCTTAATATGTTCTCTCTCCGTAGTGCCTTTATTGTTCCCTCAGGCTTGAATGCGAGAGTCCAAGAGGCTTCAAAACACAGATGGGTGTAATTTGCACAAGTTTATAACAACGGAGCTCCAGGGCATCGCCGCGTCCCACTGTGTGTTAATTGTTTTCATAAATCTAGCAGTGAATAACGACAGTACAGATGTGATTCATCTCAATATTTCTGAAGTCAGTCTTTATGCGTGTGTGACAACGTGTCTGTCAGTGTGTGTGTGTGTGTGTTTGTGTGTGTGCGCGTGAGAGAGAGAAAGAGAGAGTCAGTAACTGCGTGTATGTTCTTGTGTGAGATGAGCACCACTGAAACCGTCTTCCTAAAGAGACTTTCCCTTGGTTTATTTACAGAATTACCCTCCTGTTTGAAACCATGCGTTGCAAGAACGTTGTTTTGGTTTGAAACGCAGAAAGTGCCCCTCCACACTTGAGTGCTGAGTGGCTCGCATTGACCTCTACTCTTCTCCCTACAGAACTCCTACAATGTCACACTGCTATCTACACATTAACACTGACCTATCTGGGGGTGCTATAACACAATCAGCCTTTAAGTGACTTGCAATGAATAAAAGTAGCAATTTCCATTTTTGTTAATTTTACACGACTCAATAAGTCAACGAAGAAATAAATGACCTCACTTTGAACACGCGTTCACATTTGGGTCACGTATGCAAATGTGTGCAGCCCCCTCTCAATCAATCTCCCCTCAATTCTGTACTTCACACACAGTTCAGCATGTTGTAATGCTGGCGAGGCAGCATGATTAGAGGAAAATTGAATCAAATCAAATCCCCTGAAATTGCGTTGAACTCTGTGGCAGGGACGCAAAAGCCGGGCATCTATTATTTGCTGGCAGGCTCCACCTCCTCCCGTCCGACCAGCGTGCAGGAGAGAGAGAGAGAGAGTCGGGACAGGAGATGGCTTCAGCTTTACACCAGCTTTGGTCTTTCTGGCCTTAGATAGCGTTTTGATGTACTCTCAATGCAATCCCCCTGGAGAATGGGTTACACAGGTGCCCTGTCCTGCTAATTCAATATTCAATATTCAAATGTCAACTAAGCTCTTTTGTCTCACCTGGGAGTCACACAGATGAGAGGATGGCTGGACAGGTGTAGCGAAGATGTTGCCAGAGCACACACATACTGTACACACACACACTCATACATAGTCAATAGCATAGCTCCTGGCAGCTCATTGCAGGTCTGGGCCTGGTCCGTGCTTGGATGGGAGGCATGCTGCATAAAGAGGTGTTGGCCAGGCCAGTAGGGGGCACTCACCCTGTGGTCTGTGTGGATCCCAATGCCCCGGTGCAGCGACGGGGACACTGTACCGTCAATAGGTGCCATCTTTCGGATGAGATGTAAAAACCGAGGTCCTGACACTCTGTGGTCATTTTAATCCCAGGACACAAGAGCAGGGGTGTTAACCCCGCTGCCCTGGCCTAATTACCCAACGATGGCTGTAACTGATCAAGGCCTTCAAATTGTCTCTAAATGACATGATTGGCTCTCCCTCTGCCCACCTCCCCCACTGTATAGCTAATGTGTAAAGCGCATGAGTCACTTGAAAAGCGCTATATTGTAAGTGTAATGATTATTAATGTTATTATCAATGTAATGCACACATAGGCCTGGTCCCAAACTCATGCACGCGTGTGTGGGTTGCTGCCGTGCGCGCGCGTGTGTGTTTGTGAGCAAATGTGATTTTAAGAGTGTTATTTGTCAGGGAGCCATTGATGAGTCAGGGCTATTACCCCAGCCAGACCCCTCTCCTCTCCGGCAGCCAAAGTCCAGGTCGCTGTACAAAGAGGGATCACTCAGATTAGCACATGGTTGGCCCAAAGCCTAGCCTTACACACAATATAGTGTGCATAAGCCCTTCTCTAATTCTCAACCTAATCAGGGTCCCGCCCGGTCTGTCACATTTCTCCTCTCACTAGACCCCTCACTCTTGTATATGTATCTCCCTTTTCATGTGTGTTTGTCAGTCTTGTACAGTACTACACACAAAAACCAATGACCCTTATTGAGAAAGCTAACTCCTGAATTACCGATGTGGTTGAAACAAACGCAATATTAAGGCCCACATAGGGCCGGTGTGTATTCAAGTGGATTGTCCTCATATACAGGGGGAAACAAATGTTAATTATTATTCCACTGGTGTATAGTAATTGGAAATGTTCATCGGGCTCCTTTTACAAAGCATGCAAATGCAAAAAAGAATGCTCTACTAGCAAAGTCAGTAGCATCTTATAATATATCATCCAGGAACAATGAAAGCAGCACACAGCAATTACATGTATGTAAAATAGAAGCCTGTCTGCTTCCTATCTGCATATTATAACATACAGATGAAGTGATACATGGATAACACACATGAGAACACAGGACTATCTAGGCGCCAGTGAAAATATCATCAGCCATAGAAAACGACCATTTGACATCCCTGCTGCTAAGTATTTTGTTTAAGTCGGACACAGGAACTACAGTGTTCCTCCTGTTTGCTATGACGAAGTCAGTATGCGACTCCTGGTCTATTTTAATGAGCTTTGTCAGAGCCTTGGGGTAAAAGTGCGCTTGGATCCCAGTGATAATGAGAGGCGCAGTGCTGCTCCGCCTGCCCCCCCTTAAATTGGAATCCAAATGAAAGCGGAAAAAAGGGATTGTGATGAAAAATGGTCTGTTGAGAGATGATGATTTTTCTGTTTGTTTTTTTGTAGGTTTGGAGTGGGTTCACTACCGATATTCTGAGTATGTCGTAATTTTCTTTAGCCTTCCTTGAGAATAACCAATTATAAATGCGGTTATTGTCATCATTATTATCTACCTTTACTAACACTGTGTGAAATACATCTGTGTATGCACTTTGCTTACTCTCTCTGACTCACACTAAGATACATCCATTCACTTGCTAATGTAGCTAGCTTGCTTGCCCCAATACACACACACACACAGACACACACACACAGAAAACACACAGCTAGTAGTGGAGTGGGGCTCCATCCTGCGCCGCCTGTTGGTCCCGCCCTTTACTCCTGCCCAAGTTCTGGGCTTCGCGCCAGGGGGTGCAGATGGTTTTAGCATAAGATGAAATGGCTGTCTCCGCAGCCAGTGAAATGTGAATGCTCCCTAACTGCTCTCTGATCAGCTTCAGCCGGCCTCAAAGACTTGTTGACAGAGACACGAGGGTGACGCTACAGGTTCCACAGGGTTCCTGTAGACCGCTGTAATGGCAGCATTATTTCACTACAACCTAGATTGATGGCAGATCGTGCTTTAAGAGCTTATTTGTGCTCTGATTTAGCTAGGGCTACACAGACACAGTGTGCTTTTATTTCACCTAGCGTTTACTGTTCCATTTTGTAGATAGATAGTGGTTGTTTTAGGCCACAGAGTGATTGGATCATTATCTTGTATGTGTCTCATCGTTGGCTTGATTAAGTTTGATGATGCCTGACTGCGTGGGAGAATTTACCGGATGCTGTGACCTCGCCCTAAATATAATAAGGCAGCATTACCCACGCTATAGTATTCCGTCGAATACACAGGCTTGTGCATCTTTGAGATGGTACAGTGATTCAGACAGGACACAAATTAATGACTATATTGATAATAGTCCATATGTTTCTAGGTCAGATGTTATTGTAAGCTGTTGTGTGGCAACCCACTCCGAAGTTCGTAATTCTCCCATCACAATTCAGTTCAAAGCACATATGATCAAAAAGAAGAATACATCACGCATAAGTGGGGTAATTGAAAATAAACCTAGTTAATATTTATAAATAAATATTAACTAGGTTTATTTTCATCGTAGGCCGATGCAGAAGCACATTGCAGCAGCATCCAGATCCAATCGCATTCTGCACCACCAACAACTGTCTCCATGACAACACATACGCAACGCACACCTGGTACATTATGCACTCAACTGCTTGGCAAAAGCCCCTACATTGGAATTGGGCCTTCAGGCAAGCTGCAAATGCTCAGCCAATCAGATCCTGATGTGGGGGGGGGGGGGGGGGGGGGGGGGG
>JAODLI010001222.1:0-11417 GCA_027575585.1 Percopsis omiscomaycus | reverse complement strand
CTCTCTCTCTCTCTCTCTCTCTCTCTCTCTCTCTCTCTCTCTCTCTCTCTCTCTCTCTCTCTCTCTCTCTCTGATGTCTTCCTTCTGTGTCTTATTCCCCCCAGGTCTTTCTGCCTGTGTTTATTTTTCACCCGCGCCCTGTCTCCTGTCCACCCCCATATCTGCTGTCAGTCAGCCGCTGATGGATCACGGAATGTGGCCTTTTCCTCTCTCATTGCTCTTGCCCCCCCTCTCTCCTCCCTTACTTCCTACCTCAGAGACATAATCCCAGACCTGTTGTTTCCTTCAAATCGTGTCCCATTATAGACTTAACACACCTCTCTACCCCTGGTTGCTTTGTTGGATAAATAACCCCCGTTTTATCCCCAAGCCAAGAGTCAGTCATGGTCCACAGGCGAGGGAGGTGGAAAATGCCGGCAGTTTGCTCTGCTCTGTTTTGTTTTGTCAGAAATCTCCAAGACCACTATGTAATTTATTACATAGTGGTCCATATTTACCATTGTTACCATTGATAATGATGTGTTTTAGAGCTGGGGTCGATGTAGAAGCATGAAAACATATTTGTTGTTTTTTTGTCTCCTCTCTACAATTTACCTTTCTTTTTGAAGGAGCAGGTGTGTATATCTACAGTATGTGTTAGTATCTGTCTGTATATGTGTGATCATCATTCACTGTGACCTGCTGTGCAGTGTTACAACACACATCTACTTACCCACATACTATATCTGACACCAAACAACACAACAGTTCTGTGAAAACGGTCTGTATAGCCAAAACAAATCGTTATGTTGTAGGTGAAAGTATGTACCACTGCACTTGTATTTCTGGATTTGTCATCCAATCAAATCCAAACCAAGCATTATAAAGTATTATTAAGGAATACATTGAGCATTGTATGAGACAAATAAAGGGAAAAATATGAATTGCAAACAAGGTGCTCACTGATCTAATCATCCCACCTCAAAACACGTCAGATCCGCTGCATACTTCCATTTTTGGAAACCTTAGTTAATGCTGCTGTGAATTATTCATGAGTTATGCCTCTTCAGTATGGTCGGTCATGCTTGAAGTGAAGACTGCGTCATCGAAGCTTGTTGAATGTGAATAAGTGAGTGCATTTCCCCCCCCAGTGATAATTAGCTTTTTAAAAACCAGGGACGGGCTGACTGTTGTCTGTTGTCAAAACAACTCTCATAGTCAAGGGGATGCTGTAAACCGCTTGTTGTGGCCCCTTTTCGCTTTCTTTTTTCTTGTTAAAAATATTGATTATTTATAATTGCAGAATTTGACCTAAACAATTTGTTATTGTGTTATCCTTTTTGGCCTTAGAGATACACAAGTTTTAACATAACATAACATATGTTCTAGATATTTTTCCAGATAAACATTGGCTTCTTCTTACTCTGCCTTATTTCTTGGCTCAGATCCAATCAGACTAATAACTCTGAAAGCTCTGCAAGCAACATTTGAACAGTTATTAACATAACATTTTATAATAATTACTTTTAATTTAGCTCATAAATAAGTTGTTTATCTATAAAAGGTTGCCATCCAACAAAACCATTGTTTATTTGCTTAATTAATCATATTGTATATGATGTTGGTTGTCGCAGGCAAATGCAGTCTGGCCAACAATGCAGCTTACATTTTAGTAATTTAGTAGTTTATAAATAATTTTAGTGTTTTTTTCACCAGACACCAGATTTAAAGGAGAGCAGGAGAAGACTATGTATGTTTTTGTAAATCAATATCTCTGAATCTAAATGGTTTGGGATGGAATTATTTTAGCTTTAACATGTGGAATTTAAAATCAATACGGTTGTTTAGAGAGTAGATTCATTTGTATTATCAGGCTGGAAGATTTTCAAAGACAAAAATTCAGTCAATTCATACGCACCTGAGGCGTGTGGTGACACTACAGACCAGTAGTTCTCAAAACACTTCATTCTTTTATCTAGTTCCCAGAAGCATAGGAAGTTTGAGCTTGTGTGCGAACGTAATCTAAAGGTTACTAGAACAGGAGAGACACTTTAATTTACATTACTGCTCTATAGATGCAAGTGGCTCACTTTGATGAGTGTTTGTTTGGCTTGAGTGGCCAGGTGTCTCATTATGCTTCATTAGGGATGTGGCTTCAGCTACCGTGAAAGGTCATAGACCTTTTTATTTATTTATGAGGGTCTTGGTGACCCCGAGTAAACAAAGCTACACGCAATTAGCTCTAGTTTCACATGTTTCACACACACGTCATTGCATTTAGGTGATAATATTCAAGAGTGAAGTGTTTTTTGCAAATAAGCTGTTTGTTTTCTAAAGCTTGTTCCTTTTATTATTTGCAAACATCAAATAAAATAACTGTCCTGTATTATTAGGATCTTAAATGTTAGGCAAACTAATTTATTGGCTATGTTGGTATAGTACAGTTTGGGAATGGTACTAAACACATAAACATCTCCACCACCTAGATGTTTGCCTTGTGACTTCCCTGGTGTGCCCTTCGCAGACACATGCTGGACTATTGGCTGTGATCTCTGCCCAGGTGACATGTAGTGCCTGTTCCTCTTTAACGATGTGTTGTCTCTGTCCTGCAGACGGCAATGGACCAGCTCCACATGCACTTCACCCAGGCCATCCACAACACCGTGTTTCAGGTGGTGTTGGGATACGTTGAGCTGTGTGCCGGCAACGCAGATACAAAGTTCCAGAAGATGCAGTACAAAGACCTCTGCACGGTGTGTACTGTATATACACACACACACACACACACACACACACACACACACACACACACACACACACACACACACACACACACACACAGAGCTATGACACAGCTTGGAGAATATGTGATCAAGATTTTGCACTATTTTCTTCTGACCTTGTGAGACAAGAAAGCATCTGTCACAACCTGCTGCTGGTGTTTTGCCACCTGCAACCTCCTACTTTGGCCCTTTACATTCCATACTGAGTAAGCAACCTCTCTCTGTGTACATCAACCGTTTCAGACAGCACTTCCAGTGTCCATTAAGCATTAACAGAACCAACATCAGTACAAGTCAAATTACTCATCCAGAAGAAACGCATGTTTGTACAATTCTCTCTCTCTCTTTTTCTTTTTCTTCTCTTTCTGTATATCTCTCTCTGTCTGTCTCTGTCTCTCTCTGTCTCTCTCTCTCTCTGTGTTGCAGTCTGTCTCTTTCCTGCCATTAACCTGTTCCCTTTTGTCTGCCCCTTCCCCTTCCCTCTCTCCTCTGACCATTACTGTCCATAATGTATGTCTGCTTCAGTCAATAGGTGGTACAGAAGCAGCAGTATATTCAGTGTGTTTTGCGGGGGCTGGTGGCCAGTGTATCGGAGGCCAGGGGCCATTGTCAGACTAAAATGGTTGTGTCTACATCAACATTAATCAACATTAGACTCTTCTTTCCATGCTGTACAGCTGTGGTGCTATAGCAACATTGTGTGTATGCATTATAGAGTTCTGTCTCATCCACCCAGAGCAGCACAAGATTAGAGGGACTGATTACAAAGACAAACACTCATTTTCCAAATTGCATTCATTATGTTATTTATGTCCTTATGAGTATGAATATCAGACCACTATTACGGTGCAATTACTTCTTACAGTATACTGTAGTGAAAAGGATGTGAAATAATTAACTCAAGAATCATTTTGGTGAAAAACAAGTCTGTGCTACGTTTGCTACAGTATATATTGAGAAAATACATTCCTCAAAGAGGTTCAGTGGTTATATAGTTTTTGTACATTATGCACATTTAGACTATGAAAAACATTTTACGAAGTAGTAAACTCTACCTTAGTAGTATTTCTACCTCAGCTGAAGTGACACTCTCAAAGCTAGCGGGATACTTCAGATGAATGCATTCTACTGTATGTGCAAATATAAGCGACAACCTAACTGTCACTAAATCCAAAACAAAGAAGAGGCAACACATTACCCAGAGGAAGAACGTGATTCAGCGGAAACACATGGATACACATATAAAACTGTATTAACAATTTCAAGTTGTTTTTCTATTAACATCTACTACTAATTGAACCAAATGTTGATACATTCCATTGGGCATAGCTACAATATACCGTCAGAAATATGCGGCCCACTCAAAGGAAAAATTGTAGGCTAGGGTGTACAACATTTTAGCCAGGCGTCCCTACGGCAATTTAAGTCAAGAACATGGCATCTGTGGCTTTAATGCTGAGACTTTTCTGACTTCTCCTAAAGTGTTAGCCTAGATACCTCAAGATTCTAGAATAAAAACAATTCTTTCTTTTGAGGTTGTTTTGTAGCTAGGGTGTATTACTTCTCTAAGCAGTTTTCTACCTTTTATTAGCACTCAAATGGCCTGTGTAGACTCTGACCTCGCCATTTGGTTGTGCAAGTATTCTGTGCAAGTTAAACTTTCACCCCTCATCAACCTCATTCTCCATTTACTTGTCATGAAATTGGACCTTCGTTATTTGGGATTTATGAGTAAATGCAGGTAGTTGGTATGGCTAAAGATAATCTTTTCTGAAAACATGTTTGAGAAAAATAATCTAGTTCTTGTGACCATACTAGTTAGTATAATGACCATTAGCGCTTTATTAAGACACAGATAAAGAACACAGTTGCATTCCCCATCAGTAAATGACATCATCTCTATAGTTCAATTAATACTCTTTTATGACCATCTGGCATTTAAAATCAGCTTTATTCTTTATCTGTCTTTACCATACCATTAGCTGTACTGTGTGGAAAAGACAAACTGACAACAAACAACTGTTCATTTATGCCCAAGGTTTGCTGACCCATAATAATCTAGGTCACTCTCTTTTGTACTGTACAACATCCCATTGTATTGATATAGAGGGACAGTTAAGTGCTGCTCTCAAGGGCAGTGTCGATACAGGCATTATTGCTGTTTCATTGTAACCAGGGCTGTGGCCTTCAGCAACTTTTCAATGATTTTTGTATTTTAGTTAACAACTGTCATTAGTGCCACCAATTCGCTGCTGAAACAACCTTAACCAATCAGACACACACACAGATGGATAGATGGGATTGGGCCCCTCAGACTTACAATGTGTCCTCTGATGTTTAGTTAAATGTTTTGCTCACAGTACAAAGACCGTGGCAACCGGGGTTCTCTGAGGTGGGCATATGACTTGACGCATGGCTCTGTCTCGCAAGCTCTCAGGTGGCCGGAGTTCTGCTCCTGCAAGACACAAGGTTTACTCAGTCTCGTCCCGGGATTATAGAGGGTTATAGGTTGGCTTTCTTTCCATTAGCACCATCACTCTTGGATGACCCTTCTGGTGGAGCACTGAGCACATATCTTCTGGGAGTCTGTGTCACCTACCTGGTCATGAATCAATGTACGCATCCCATCCACACAACATTCCGGTGCATAATCAGATAGCATCAGGAAACTGAGAATTTCATGTTATCTTCTTACACCATTTTTATTACAAAATCACCAACGGCAGTGATGTGTGTGCTAATTCGATTTTACCTAGAGGTCTGAAGTTAAAACACAAAGTTTAAATGTTTAGTATTGTCTGAACATGTCGCTGATTATTCTACAATTATTTTAATTAAGAAAGAAAAAGTATTGCAACCCACAATGAAAATAGGTTATCCCATCTTACTAGATCAGTTTTTCTGCTTTTAACAATGTATCTAGGTGTTACAGCTATACTGTACTCAAATACTGTATAAACGTTAATATTTGCTTCAATTTTATTTTTCATGTGCTCAAACTTGGTTGCGTCAGGATCATGCACTTGCCATGCTAACTGCAGGAATGCCAACTATAGCTGTTGCCAGAGTAACGAATGTTCATTTCTTTAGCTGCCTCGAACGTCATTTTAGATTTTTCAAAGATGTTGGCTGTTCATCCAAACGCGGCCTTGCGTAAACACGCCAGCTAGAAATCGCCCCAGGGAAGCTCATCTGCCCGTGGCAACAGTTCACCTTCTATGGCCACTGGCACGCAGGACAAGTTCTATTCATCTGCCGCCATTGTCTGATGTGTCAGCATGACACTTCACTGCGCACGTTTGGTTGCCATTAGTATCCATCACCTTTACACAGCTGTTGAAGGAGGTGCGGGCCAGCACTTTCACACGCCACAACCAACATGCAGATCAACTCCACGCAAAGGAGATGTGTCACGCTGCACGAGGTAAATGGTTTTGCTCCAGAGAAGTGCCTACACAGTACAAGTAGTTGTTGTAATGATTTCTTCTTTTAACGCTGGCGTTTCAGCCTCAACAAGCTGTATCTATATAAGCTTAAAATCAGTTTTTTTAAGTGAAGTCAAGTTTATTTCTATAGAAAATCACATTACAGTTTCAAAGGGCTGCACAGGCCCACATTTCACATGGAAACAAACGATGCCCCCTTCACCGTTAGAAACAAAATGTTTCTCATGTATAGAGAAAATGGTCTGTTGATGTATGGTATTAACATTGTCTCATAAAGATCAGCTACAGTGTAGAACCTTATGTGAAGTTTAATTTAAACAAAAGACAAAGATCCCTATGTGCACAGTTACATTCAGGAACATTACCTGGACAGACTTTTTGTTGTGTTCGAGTTAGGCGAATTTGAGAATGAGATTCCATTTTTGATCAATCAGTTCCCCAAACCGCTCCCTACCTGCACTGAAATACAGTTTACCCGCGGCTGCTCCAAAGCTCTGTCAGGCTGCTGCTCAGAATCCCCTGTCTAGTGGCCTGCCATACTGTAGGAAGTGAATTTGTGTGGGTGTAAGAGATGACTTCTCAGGAAACTGCATTTTGACGGTAGAGACTTGTATTGTGCCTTTGCTGGCGTGGCACATTGTAGACTGCTGACTTGTAGCGGCTGTGTTTCTGATCCCCTGCAGGTTCTCTGGGGCTGGAAGGAGCAACTGTGATTGCATCTTTTAAAAAGGGAGGGATTCAGCTTAATCAAGGGAACCTGCAGAATCCTAATGTATCTCCTTTGTCAGTTGTCGTTTTTTCACATAAATTAATTCAGTGTGATTTTAAGGCGTTGTCTAGGAAAACTTGGATATGAGAACCGAATCGGTGACTAAAAACAGAAACAAAGGCTTCCTTTGGTAGGTTCTCCTGAGCTCATGTCATTGGACTTGTTAGGAAGCTGTGCCTATAGCAGGCTGCACTTCACTCAAAGACAGTGTTTTTCCTGTGTAACCTTTACTGCAGGTGTGACACGTGAGTGTAGAATAACTTAGCATTATTGTGTAAACCTAGGCTTAGCTTTGATGTGTGCATACACACACACACACACACACACACACACACACACACACTCGCACACATGATCCAAAATCACGATAGCAATTCTGTGAAAACGCTGTGTTTCTTTTCATCAAATCCAGAGAATGTGCATGCGCACACACGCTCGTGCGCCTCTTGTCCCCAAAACCTTTCCATTGTTTCCCTTTACCCCAGTTGCTTGGCAACATGGTGCTGTGATATGGATGGCTTCCAGATCACACGGCCTGGCAACATCTACACCCCTGCGTCGTCAGATGTAGTTCATGCACACACCAGTGGGGTCACTGGTGCAGCACTCTGTGACTGTAATTAGGTTTGGCTGCAATTATTAACTTCATCATGCTATCATGCAGTAGTGTGTGCTTGCACTCTTTCTATGGCATAACTATTAGTAATACTCTTCAAATGAACAAATGTAGTAGTCTATTATTTGTGTGTATACTGAGGCATGAGGCAGATTGTCTTAAAGCTTGAGGCAATATTCTGGCTCCGAGTGCTGGTAGAAGACAGGCGGCTTAATTTACAGCCATATCTGTCTGATATGGGAAGAATGAAAGTGTACCTCATATGAAGTAGGTGCTCGTGTGAAAGACGAGCATGGAACCTGTTTTATAAATGCACATTGCCAAACTATATATATTTGATCTTGTTGCATATTCTATATATAGTTTGAGGAAATGTAGCCTATGTGCAACTATTTTTGTTTACTATTAGGCTACTCAGTTGTTACAGTATTTTTCATCATCACCATTTAATGCCAGTAGCACACTAAAACATAAAAATCTTATTCCACCTGAAAAGTATGCTGTGTCATTCTGAAATGAAATGCATGACATTCAAAATCAAATTCAATAATTCAAATATAATATTGGGACAGCTTTTTTTGCGCTACAGCACAGAGGAGGTTTACTCCTCCCAGTTTTGTAACCGGTCGTTCAGTCCACCGCCGTTTAAGTTAATTGAACGTCATATTAAATGTTACACCGTCCTGAACGCAGCCTTACTTACAGTTCATCAGTTGACCTTGGCTGCTGACTGGAGATAATTTACTTACTGACTGCGTATGGCCATGTGCTATCTACATCAAAGGTTGCACCCAGATATGCTCTTTAGAGAATGTTCTAGTAATCAGTGTTTCCACACTCAGAACTTGTTTAACGTTGTAGAGAACGTTAATATATAAATGGTTGAAACCTCAGATAGGGTCCAATGCTTCTTTCCACTGACAGTGTGTGAGGCCTCGTTGTGGGGAATTTCCTATGCTTTTGCTGAAGTTAGAGGGGTGTTTTTCACCAGGCTCCGTCACAGTGCTGCTTAAAACAAAGTCATGTGGACACCACATTGTGCTGCCGACGACACTCTGTCATCGGACGGCTTTTGAACCGGGTAGCGAGGCTTATATAGGCAAATGATCAGATTGACGACTGCCTTAAATGGTGTTATTTGGTTCATGTCCTTTTTGCTCCTGGGCTCGTCAATACCTGACGATCACATATTGTTTTGTTGTTCATATTGAAGGAACTAACGGGTTACACCAGATACACCATATAGTTGCTATATGGATTATTTAACAATGTATTTCCATTTTAATTTACCAATGACACATTTATTATTAAGTAATTATTATTGTATCTTTACATTTTCCATGTTGGTTGTGCCATTTCTTAGTTTACAGTCTTTTTAATGTATCATTATGGTCTGATACACTTGGACACTGACTTTATAAATGTTCTTGCTGAACATCACTTTAATCAAAATATGATTATTAAAACCATTTAATCTCCAAGGACCCCACACATAGTTTTCTGCATAGCTTTGCTTTTATTTCAGCACCATGGGTAAGAAATGACACCACCTTCTTTTTAAACTTGCATCAGCTGTAGACTGAATTGACAATAGTGTCCACCAAGCAGACTTGTCGGACCCCTGCTGTCAGCCACCATCTTCTTGGTGGATTCCAGGCTTTAATTGAACTAATACATCCATGTGTCCAAAGATAATGGTCTAGGTGTTGGACTCCCAGCCGGAAGGTCGTGGGTTCAAGCCCCGGAGTTGGCCTACCTGTAAGCATCCTTGAGCATTTTGATAAAAATCTTGCTAATTTAATGACAATTGGCCAAGAACAGATGCTAGTATTGGTATATATCGGCCTCATGGTGGCACTATAACAAACGCCCCTCACCCAGTTTGACCTTGAGTTCTGTTATTTGGTACAGGTCTTTCTCACATATTTCCCTCAAGGACCCATATAGTCCACTATAAACGTAACCTTTTGGCTTTTACTTCTTTTCTGTATGCAGCACATCACTCCGGACAGCTACATTCCCTGTCTGACAGATCTGTGCAAGGCATTATGGGAAGTGATGCTAAGCTACCACCGGACCATGCAGTGGCACGAGGAGCGTGACAAGGAGGAGGCCACGCCCACACCAGGTAGGATTTGCCGCCTTTCGTCAAAGTTTTGTTCGGTAGTTCAGTAGTTATGTACTGTTGTATTTCCAAGCGATGATAAAAGCCCACAGTTCCCTTCAGCTGTCTTCCAATATCTTCCAATATGGCATTCCTGTCCAGTTGCAATAGCACACCTTTTTGTTACAGTCCTTACTCATCCCCTTTTTTGTTTACCTCTCAAAAAATGTCACCAAATCCATTCACAGGCTAGGTGATATGAATTTCTTCACACTGTTGGATGCTCGTTCCCACCCTGGTATTATCTTTCTGAAGAGTTTTCAGTGTCAGTGTCATTTCCACCTTATTTCTGAGTAAACCATTTGTGTACAGACTTCCAGCCTTAACTATGTTTCTAATTATTATTTATAATACTGGCTCACAGCATAGCAACGATTTCAATAACCCACACGCATGAGAGGGAAGAGGAAATATTTGATGCCGTTATTCATCTTTTCTCTTGACGTTACGATGTTATGACTGCTGTCAGTGGTCAGAGTGCTGCTGATGTTACCATTGGGAGGGTTCACCTTATATTAGAGTCACGTTTCCATGTCCATAGGGACATTAATTTTAATTATAAGCTGTTAGCTTTGACAAACAGTAATATTATGTAAAGCTAATTTCCATAGCCTTATCGTACCTATTTTATGTTGAAGCTTTATTAACTGTAATTACATGAAATTTTATCCGCCGGTGTCCTTTGAATGGTGACCCCTGGTGGTGATACATTTATTCAGATAAAGTAAAGTATTCACTGAATAGAGTTTCAGAAGAAAGTTTTTTGTTTCCGGCCATTTTGAGCCTTTAATTGAACCGGCCATTTTGAGCCTTTAATTGAACCCACAAATGCTGATGCTCCAGATACTCAAGTAGTCTAAAGAAGGCCAGCTTTATTGCTTCTTTAATGAGCACAGTTTTCAGATGTGCTAACATAATTGCAAAAGGTTTTAATTTTCTAATGATCAATTTGCCTTTTTAAAATTAGAAACGTATCATTAGCTAACACAAAGTGCCATTGGAACACAGGAGTGATGGTTGCTGAAAATGGTCCTCTGTGCGCCATGTAGATATTCCATTAAAAATCAGCCGTTCCAGCTACAATAGTCATTTACAACATTAACAATGTCTACACTGTATTTCTGATCAATTTGTTATTTTAATGGACACAAAATTTGCTTTTCTTTGAAAAACAAGGACATTTTTAAGTGACCCCAAACTTTTGAAACCCATTTCGGCATATCTTGGGATTTATCTGCGCTCAGCATAGTCCGCAAACACTAAACGGTGGTTAAAGTGACCAAAACGGTAGGGAAAAATATGAAATAGCTGAGAGAAGTGTAATATAAATCTGTAAAGTGGGAGCTCGCGGAAAACACATCACTCCATAGCAGCCTCGAAACCCATAGTCATTTACAACATTAAAAATGTTTACACTGTATTTCTGGTCAATTTGATGTTATTTTAATGGACACAAAAATGCTCTTTTTTCTAAGTGGACATTTCTAAGTGTAAAGTGCGTTCTAACAATTAAAGATGCATATCAGATGTAGATCAGTGCCGTAAAACAGAGACAGCTAATAGAACCCCCAATAAAACGAATTTTCAGCCATTTCCATGTGGAGGATCACCCCAGCTCACCAAGAACACCTGGAGCGCTGAGTAGCAATCCCCACAGGAC
>JAODLI010001221.1:0-11418 GCA_027575585.1 Percopsis omiscomaycus | reverse complement strand
CTTACAACCTGCATGTATTGACTCTCTTGCTGCAAGATATTAAAAGATCTACTTTGGAAAGTCGTCGTCCTGAGCATTATTGTTTAAAGTTAGAATTTCTCTATCAACTTGCCAAGCAGCCCAATTTCTGCAAAAAGCAGCATTCTGCCTCATAAAAATAGCAGAAGTAACTACTGAACTTTAGAATCCACTAGCCTTTGTGGCCGGTGGGCTAAACAGTATCATAGCTGCCCTTATTCCTTGCAATTACAAACAGAATGGGAAAGCTGATAGTGGACTTATAAGAGAGAGGTGCAAACAAAGCCGGTTCGACAGGTAGCGCGAAAGCTGTGTGTCCTAGACACTACCTCCACAAGCACAACAGAGTTTGTAAGGAGAAGTTTACAGGTCACTCAGCATTAGTTTTCTTATTCTTGACTAAGACAGAGAGAGGCCCGAAGGGAAGACAGTAGGGGTTACACAATTCTGTGGATGGTGAAACTAGCAGTAACACAATGACAGTAGCAAAATGCTATGTATGTCTCTGCTGCTTTTAAATGCAAGTCATTGTCATGTTATCCTGTCTGAATAAAATGACCCATTTCCTGTCTGTTTATGTATCAGATAGCAAAAGCTGATTATTCCAATCTTATAATGTGCAATGTGTTAAAAGGAGTTAACTTTGAGTCCACTACAATACAGCCAACCAACAGGGACAACTTCATTGCAATTATTAGGAATTAGGAATGGCAGCAAGTTTAATAACCATACCAGCCCTCCGCCCAGTCAAAGGGCCCTTGAGCAAGACACCGAACCCCCACCACCACCACCATCACCACCACCAGACTACCAACTCTGGTTAAGTCAGTTAAACACATAAAGTAAATCATAAAGGAAGAAGATGCTGAGAGTAAACAAATGTAGCCTTACAACTAAACTTGAGGTAGGCAAGAGAGAGATTGTCTGGCATTTATTACTCAAGAGTTTCTAACAATGTTGGCAGCTTTTCTACACCTGGGGCACAAAGGGCTTTAAATAAGATGTTCTTTTGTCAAGGTAATGAACCTGTCAGTCAGTTAATCAGTTATGGCACAACGTTAATAGGTTAACTGAACCAATACGCAGTAGAGAAATCTGCTTTCTGACTTTACAAAAATATATTTAAGGTAGTTCACATTAGTTGTATTTGACTGTACCGCCTCTGAGGTCCACAAAAAAAGGGTATCACTTCCTCAATTCACTCATACTTCTCTCAGTCACTTTATGTTGTGGGTGCACCAGGTTGTTCACGGAGGTGATGTGCTTTACCAACCTGTTTTATGATCTTGGAGTTCTTGGTAGGGCTCTCCCTGAGAGGGACTTTACCAAACAGCTTCCAGCCGGGGGCACTCCCTGACTTCTGTTTCTTGGTAAAGAGACCTCTAGAAGATATAAACACATGCTTTGTATACACATGCAAACATACAGTATACATGGGTGCATAAAATCCCACACATGTACACGTATATAAATACAGAAATGAAACACATACAAACGCATTTCTTGTACACAAAAACACACAGCTTCACAGTTTTTAGTTCCGTGTCTATTAAGTAAATGATTCCTATTGTTTTTGCATTAGTGGTCTAAATTGCGCAGGACTTTTTCCAGAAATGACCAACCCAAACCGGTTGCTATGAATAGCAAATAAATGTTTCACGATGAAGGTGTAGATTGAATAACAATTTCTTGACAACAATATGCAAGTGGAGCAAAGCAGGCATGTATTCCTAGTGTTTCAATAAACCCATTTAGAGGGACAGAAAGCTGGCTCTGCTGAGAACAGTATGCTGTCAGCAGAGCCATAGTGGCATGATAGTCATACACACTGTTTTCTGGTAATATTCTTCCATCAGCAAAAGGGTTTTGATGAGTCAGTTTATTTGTAAATTAAGACCCATATGAGTCCTTCTGAGGGACTATCGCAGCTATTTGTTTTAACAGGGCTGCATCAGTCAGCCCTGTGGAATACAGATGTGCCTGTAAATGTATATGACCACTTTGGAATATTAACATAATGTCAACAGTTTTGCTAGTAACCTTATTTCCCCTCCATCGTTATCTTAATCCTTAAGGTTTGTGGGGTCAAATTATACCCACCTGCACTGCGACACACCATCTTTACACCACCTCCTGCGTGAGAGGATGACCTACGGAGACCTATTAAAGCATAACCGAGTAGGTTTCTGGTGAACCTACAGGCTTTGTTTTCAGCCGGCGTTGCTCTAAATGTTGCATGAAGGTGAGGTCTAGTTCCTCTAAGCTTTCTAAGACAGCCGACCAGGCTCACCTGGTGGTGTGCTGTTACGAAGCAAGCAGTCTGCGACTCGGAGGAGCAGAGCCTCCAACTGCTTGTTGCAATATGATTTTAAAAGCCATTTATGCGAGAAATGGCTTTTGAATGGCTTCTTGTGAAATGGCGACCGGTTTTTAGCCACCTATAGGCTTCTATAATACGATTATTTTTAAGTTATTTGTAGCATTTTGACTTGTAAGTGTATGTAAGCCCAGCTTTTATGCAAGAGAAAGTTTTCACAGGGTCAGCAATAGTGAATGAGTAACACTGCCACTTACAGTGTGTTCCTTCTGTTTTACCACACAGAGCGCCCCAGTTAAATGCAGCCTCCTTCACTTCCCCCCCCCCCCCCCAGTCTCTCTCTCAAACCCCTCTCTCGTTTTACCTCTCTTGCCCTCAATCTCATCTGCCGGTTCTGCATCACCGATCTCGTTCCATCATTCTCTCTATCGCTCTCTCCCTGTCTCTCTTTGTTCTGTGGAGGCTGTGGGTATAACACTGTGTCCTGTTAGCCAACAAAAGCCTATTGTCTATTCAGACTCTCGCCACACACAGTGACTCCAGGCAGAGTTACTATTATCCACCATAGCTCTATAAACCACGGCTGGTCAGATTGTGGAAAGTGGACTAGACAAGAAGACGGTGCTTATTCTCTCACAGTATTTTGGATATTATACTGTAGCTTTATAAAAAAGCGCCCCTTGGTACTGTCACTGACAAACTGACACATACTGTCACTGACAAACACGCAACTGTTCAGTTCAAGTAAGACAAACTTCTTTCTGCAGCAGCAGTGATGCGTGTCTACTGTTGTTTTTATCTCTGGCCTACCAGTTGAGTGTTTTACCTGCCAAAGTACTCTGCTATCCCCGGGCGCCTGGACTGCAAGGCTGGGTCAGAAGGCCCCTCAGCAGCAAGCCCCAGACCTTGTGGCAACTGTTCTGGGGCGCTCTGCCTCCGGCTGGACTCGTACGTGTTCCTGGATCCTAGACTGACATTAACAAACTGCTGGTTGCTGTGATGGTGGCCAAAGGCCTCGTCTGGGCCCGCCTCCAGCCTGGAGAGCGGGCTGAGAGGGGGAGCGTCACAGCTCACACTGCAGGGAAGGGACCTGGGGCCTAGGCTACCATGGTAGAAAGAGCCCAGGCCTGAGGCTGCCTCACCGGCCTCCTCATCGGATTCCTTCTCCTCCTCCTCCTCCTCCTCTTCCTCCTCCACTGTGCTGCTGAGGGAGGCCAGCGAGGGCATGGAGAGTGCATTTGAGTCTGAGATAGTGGAAGTTTGTTTCTGTGCACCCTGAGAGATGGGAGAGGTAGATGAAGCCACAGGCTGCGTGTCGATGCTATGGTGGGTTCGGGCTACTACGCTCTGAGAGGAGATCTGGTTCTCACAAGCCGACGGAGCGGGTGAGCCCAGCTGGGAATGGGAACAGCTGCTGGAAACATTTTTACCTGGATAACTGGGTACTGTGGAGTCTATGAGCGTTGCCACGCTGCCGTCTCCTGTCAATAACCCACCGTTTGGAAGTTTAGCTTTCACCCCAGGGGTATCTTTACTGTCACCAGTTTGAAGCGCAGAAAGAAGACCTAAGGCACCGTGCTGCTCTGGACAGGAACCGTTTAGTGTAGACTGAGCCTGTTTATGAATATGAGATGTCATAGTTTGAGATGGCACTGCATTTACCTGCACTGCATTTGAATCTTCATCATGTATTGTAATTGTTTTCCATTCAGCAGCTGATACATCGGAGATGTTATTAAGGTTAGGCCGTGTTTCCTCACCGATTCCCTCATGGGCAGAGCAGGGTCTGCACTCACCATCCAAACTCCCATTGCTGCCTGACCGGGATGCCCGAAGAAGCCTGTTCCCAGAACAGTCGCTATAAATGCCGTCAGACACGACGGGAGTCGTAACGCTGCAGGTGAGTGACTTGCTCTCCGTTACCAGGTCAAGCATTGTCCTACTGCCGACACCAGCACACGCACAACTAGAAGCGTCGCTGTTACCGTGTTCGCACGGACAGCAGGTTTGATGCGGGTCGATACGATCTGTTAAGGAATCGGGATGGTGACGACAAGGAGTCAGTGATTCGGTGTTACCATATGACAGCGACTTGTTGTTAGCGGTCAGACGTTGCAAAGAGCCATCCTCGGTTGTTTCCATGTCACTTGAACCTTCACATCATCCGCTCTTGTCACCGCCGCGGCTTGCGGGACTGCGGCAGGGTTCGTCGAAGCGTCATGTCGGCACAAAGTGTCACAGTCCGACCGGAATGTCTTAATGTCGGTCGGCGAGCCGAAAGTGAAGCGCTATCTCACTTGCACTGCAATATTATCATTCCCGGGATTGACAGCCGTTTCCACCTCCTGTAGCGGAAAGAGGCCATTTTGAGATTCCAGTGACGTAGGAGTAGAATGCGAGGAAGCAGGGAATATTTGGAATGAGACGCCCTCTGCTGGTGGTTTAAAGCTACTAGCAGTCGTTGCCGTTTTCATGACTACATGTGTATAAAGTGTATAAGTGGAGGCAGTAACTTTTTCTAAATGCCTCGGTGTTGGTTCTTTTAACTATAAAACGGGATTTCTGCGTGCATAGGCTTACTAGTTGTACGGTGTTTTTTGAAGCTCGAAATGGCAAGTTTTACAATTGAGAGCTCCAGGGTTTAAGTCTGTTCGTGCTTTCAGCACCACGGCCAGCGACCAGTTCGGGTCACAAGGTCCCAAAAGCACGCAGATATGATTTAACAGTAGGCTATGCAACGAGACCATACTGCTGCTAAAACTGCTAAAATGTTTTTTAGCTGCAGCGCACGGGTGTTGAACAAACGAACACGCCCCCGTAGACCTATTTAGGCCCTTTCGACTTTTCTACAACATGAAAATAAAAAAATTATAATTTACAATAAAATCTTATTTAGGACTAGATCTTGGTTATAGCTTGAATAAATGTGCAATTACAGTTTTGCTAAAAAATGTAGGATTATCAGGTTATCACAGATGCCTAAATGTAGACAAACTTTGAAAGGGTATAGGCTACCTAGGTATTGGCGCTGTGGGTCGCTATATTCACGAATAGGAGTAGGCTATAGCTATCTCTCATTCGGCTCAGGAGCGGGCTGCACACTCAACCCTGAAATTCTCAACAGGCAGGAGGTACGATTACGTTTGCATGTGGAATTTGGTCGATTTAACTACAACCCAGTCCTGGGAAGAAGACATCAATTTGTGGATTGCATTAATTGCTTGCATGTTACCAGAGCTAGAGATAAATAATATAATTGTATCTTTTTAAATCTATATAGAACCTTAGAATAATGAAATCGCATGAACGCTAACTAGTCGTCAATGGAGAGTTTTTATAATGGGAGCCACAACCAGCAGCAACACCACGTCGTTACAGCAGGGGCAGGTGCTGAAATGGACAGCACCGGAGCCGTCGCCGGTAGCCTCAGCAGCGTTCGCGCGCTCACCGGCTGCGTCCTGTTCGTCCTCATCGTGTCCACACTCCTGGGGAACACGCTCGTGTGCGCCGCCGTTGTCAAATTCCGCCACCTCCGATCCAAGGTCACCAACTTTTTCGTGATCTCGCTGGCGGTTTCCGACCTGTTTGTCGCCGTCCTGGTCATGCCCTGGCGGGCGGTGTCGGAGGTGGCCGGCTGCTGGCTCTTCGGCCGCTTCTGCGATACCTGGATTGCTTTCGACATCATGTGCTCCACGGCTTCTATCCTAAATCTGTGCATCATTAGCATGGACCGCTACTGGGCGATCTCCAGCCCGTTCCGGTACGAGCGTAAAATGACCCAGAGGTTCGCCTTCGTGATGATCGGAGTGGCGTGGACCCTCTCCGTTCTCATTTCCTTCATCCCCGTCCAGCTCAACTGGCACCGGGCGGAGACGGAGAACTCGACGTCGGACAACATGGACGACTGCAACGCGAGCCTGAACCGGACTTACGCCATATCTTCGTCGCTTATAAGCTTTTACATCCCCGTGGTGATCATGGTGGGAACGTACACGCGCATCTTCCGAATCGCCCAGACGCAGATCAGAAGGATTTCCTCTCTGGAGAGAGCCGCGAGCCACCACGCGCAAAAACACAACCGGCAGCGCGCGTCCAACCACGACGAAAGTTCCCTCAAAACGTCATTTAAAAAGGAGACAAAGGTATTAAAGACTCTTTCGATTATTATGGGTGTGTTTGTTTTTTGCTGGCTGCCATTTTTTGTTCTGAATTGTGTGGTGCCGTTCTGTGACATGAACAAACTTGGAGACCCGCTGTGCGTAAGCGACACCACTTTCAACATCTTTGTCTGGTTCGGCTGGGCCAACTCCTCCCTGAACCCGGTCATTTACGCGTTTAACGCAGATTTCAGAAAGGCGTTTTCTACCATTCTGGGCTGCAATAAATACTGCTCGAGCTCCGCCGTGGAGGCGGTGGATTTCAGTAATGAGTTGGTGTCTTATCACCACGACACGACGCTGCAGAAAGAGGCGACTGTTGCCTGTGGCGGCGCGCAGAGGCTCCAGTGCATAGCAACGCACAACGGAGAAGATTTGGACCAGCACTTTGATAAAGTTTCTGTTATCTCAGATGCCTCTCGGAACCAAACGAACCTGCTGTTGCCAGCAATATTGCAGTTTGAATGCGAGGCGGAAATATCTTTGGACATGATGCAATTCAATTCTTCTGGACCTATTGACTGTTGTGTTATAGGCCTACCAGGTCAGATCTTAGACCCGTGAGGCTAATAACACGTCAACAGCAACAAATTTGACTTTTTTTGTATAATCCGATAGCACGCACAATCTTGTCAGGCTAACTGTCTGCACTGACGATCTCTGAGTAACACACATTTGGCAATTATTCAAGTTTCTGTTATCGACAAATAGGCAACTTATTTACCGTTTTTGGCCGGGTCTAGAACCCTCTGACAGGGTGGGCAGGCAGAGATGTTAGTTGGGCAACTCAACTCCTTCTTTTACAGTAGCCTAGTTAGTGGAACAATAGCTACGGCGCCAAGCCTCGCCTTCCTTTTTATTTTTTATTCTGTCCTTGTTAAACGCCATCAGTAGGTTGCTCACACCTATTTTTCCTACACGTTGCTCGCTATTTCATTTAATTGATCAAATCAGAGGTCACTTTATTAAATTGCTGTTGGTTTGATGAGGCGCTTGACTTTTTCATTTATTGACATTTTTGTAAGGCATCATTT
Organism: Percopsis omiscomaycus; assembly: GCA_027575585.1. Taxonomy (NCBI): domain Eukaryota; kingdom Metazoa; phylum Chordata; class Actinopteri; order Percopsiformes; family Percopsidae; genus Percopsis; species Percopsis omiscomaycus. Next base: position 3,892 of record JAODLI010001221.1, on the reverse strand, counting down.
ATAATTAGCATCAAAGCTGTTTGGCTGAAGGGTGAAAGTTAGAAAAAATCCTTGATAAATAGCCTACAGGTGATAATAAAGCATGTGAATTGAAAAGGAAGGTGGTGTATCATCGCGCGATCTGATAGTCTAGTCTCAAAGGTGATTTGATGAAAACAGCACCTCCTAATTTATCGTTTACAAGGCCACTTTTTATAAAATCGATTCATTTAACAAATAATTTGTGCAATTTTTATAACTTCCGCGCAATCCATGGCTCTTCTCTCCATTCGTCTTGTATACCTTAAAGGCTGGCTCGCGCGCACAAGCAGGTTAACATTTGCACGATGGCAAGCGCACTTGATGTGCAGTCTACAGCCACGGTTCATTCGACTCCAAAACACTTAGCCTACCTCTCCTGATGATTACAATTGAATTGCCTTCTCCAAAAGGCCTTGTATTCGATTCATCGCTGTGGAAAAAATCAGAGAAGTCTCAATGTCATAGAGAGTTCGCTGCCAATATGACCTCCCCCTAAATCTCTTGTTTGTAATATCAGTGACCCATGAAATTGTTCTGCTGAAATCTTTTGGTCACTAGATGGTACCCTAGAAAGCACACAATTATAGTCACAACAGGGAGGATTTGCAAGGGGAAATATAATTTTGGCAGCCTCAGTTATAAGCGGTAAAAATGACAATTATTTCGTAACTTTCACCCTTCAGCCAAACAGCTTTGATGCAAATGATAAATGCTCCCTTACAAAAATGGCATTGAATGAAAAAGTCAAGATCATAATTAATCAAACAAACAGCAATTTAATAAAGGGACCTCTGATTTTATCAATTAAAGGGAAAATTACATTTGAAACATTTATAACAAATTCACTTTTATCAACATAATTTTCAATTCACATGACAATTTATCAACCCCATTTTAATTAAATGATTTGTATAACTTCCACCCCTCATAGTGGAAAGACAAACTCATCACTCCTGCTAAATAGGATGGGTCTTTGATATGCTAATGCTATCAGAGGAAACAAGGAGAATAATTGCAAATAATTACATCTTTTAGGCTATTGTTGTGTTTAATGGCCCAACAGGTAATTGCATACCATTTGTTTTTAAAGCTTATCCCATACTCCACAGAGAGATGGAAAAAAGTGGTATTGTAAAATAAAAAAGATATGAAGTGTGTTTGTCCATTTAGCTAAATGCTATCAATCTATTTTGTTTACTGGTTTGCTCATTAATAGGCCCTACCCAGGACATGTATTTCTGGCTATATAGTATCACTCATATATAATTAATGCACTTTTTGGTTGTAACTATCACATTTCAACACAACAAAGCACACCTATGTATATAGCATATTAAAAAAAGATTGCAGATGTGGTTATGGGTGCTGGTATGTGTATGGAGGACATACTGACACTGGCACACACAAAAAAAACAACATTTTTCTAGCACTTTTAATATTCATAACGTTACTATGGGCTTGCTTTGCTGACTGTGCAAACAAACAGTTTTTGAAGTGTCAATAAATACACACACATCTGTACAATATTGTGACAGCTAGTGAAGAAAAATTCTTGCCAGACATTTTCAATGTTGAAATCAACAATATATATGCACACACTTCTTTCTCTTGATATATATACTGTGTATGTTATATCCTGATTTGAGCAATGCAATCACAAATAAGGACATTTGGACAGCCTCTCTGGCAGCTATAAATGTTGCCCTATTCCTGAAAATCTCTTCAAAACCAAAAAAGGACCAAGGTCTGTCCCAGGCTGAATCTCGAGAATCGGCATGATTCCTGGCTCTGCCCAGATGGTAGGGTCACTACTTGATGCCAGAGGGGCTGTTTGGCATGCAGGACACACTGACAGAAAAGAGTTTGACAGGTGAGAGAAAATAAGCAAGAAAAGACAAGCAAACCCACTGACTGCTACACTTACCAAGAAGTGGTAATTTATTATCGTCTTCTCATGCTCCAGTTTAACATTAAGATGAAATAAATAACTTCCCTAAATTCTGTTCCAGACAAAGCAATCTGAAGCCACAAGTCAATCAGCTCCACCTTAAAGTTAAGGACTGTGTTGTGATATATTGTACTGCACATAACCTTCCATCACAAGAGGTTCAATGAATGTTCCACTATTTTTCAGCTTGAGAATTATATGTATACAGCGAAACATCCCCACTTGGGAGCTGTAAATTGCACTATTCCACTAACAATGGTAACTATCAATGTGAGATTCATGTCTCAAGTACAAAACATGACAGCTCCCTCCACATTTACTGTATGTAGCCCCCGGGCCTGCATACATGCCATCTACACAAATTCAAACGCCAGTTTTCCATCTGAAGTCTCACCCCCGGTGTTTGAAGCTTTTGTTTTGACTTGTAGAAGCACATGTAATGACATCACTTGGAGGTCAGGGAACCGAAACAGTACAAACACCAGCAGCCTTAAAAGCTTTTTACAACAGGGCACTTTCATCTATTGGAAGACAACAATTGGTTGATTGTAGATAGGCACTGGAACAATATTAATCTCAAAAGAATACAAAAAATATATATATATATATTTCAGGGGTGCAGCACAATAGCAAACAGTTTGAATTTAGATACCCAGGTAATTTGAGTCCGAGAAGAAAAATGAGCAAATAGGCTCGCGCACCATTTAGCACAGAAACATTACTCCCCGTTACCTCACAAACTGTTTTAGGGTCTAATTCTGAGACCAGTATGCCATACAAATTGAACTAGCAGAAAGAAAACGGCCATATCAGCATGCCATAATGCACCAACATCTTAAGCTTAAACACCACACAAACATTTATCATAAGCTGGGTCATAGTGTTTCATGTACTGTATGGAGCACTGATCATGTAGTACATGTGAATGGGTCACACAACTAACAGACTAAAGTATTTGAGTTTTATTGAATATAGAAAACATTTTATGGAGGCAGTGATCAATGTGTGTAAGCTTTAGTGAGACATGGCAGGCTTGAGAATAAGCTGTTAAAGGGTGCATTTTAGGGTGGCTCATTCTGCCTCACCGCAGGCGGTCTCTGGACTGTCAGAGTGAGGAATCTGCTTTGACTGCTGGATATCCAGGATCTGCTGTTCATCAAGCTATGGGATGGAAAATGATGCCCACCCATAACCTGGGGTCACCATCTGTTCATCAGCTGGACTGGACTCCATGTCATCCTGCACCGAGTGGGATGCATCGTCTGCCTGACTCCCAAAAGGTAAGGCAGAGACACAAAGCCTTCACCATCTCCAGGTTCTGCTTCCCATTCAGTTAAACTGTCCGAGAGAAATTTATATTCGGCGAAGGCAGGAGAGAGAGAGAGAGTTAGTTGAAATACCAGCATCAGATCTTCATCACTCACCCCTCACTACAATGGCATGATGAAAAATTAAATCAAACCTGTTGCGATTACCTGGCAATTTAGAGTTATTTTAAACCCATTGAGCTACATACTGTAGGAATGTACAGTCATTAGCAACTGAGAACCACGTGCTCCAATGTTACACAACCCTTACCTGCCTCTGGCAGAGAAGCACTGCTAAACAGAAGACAAATCCAAGAAACCCTGCCATGCAGAAATTAGACATCCATTTTGGTCAAAATATCTATAGCAGCAATACTGTTCTGTTGACTGCATCATAGCTGGCAAGATCTCAAATTAAACCTCAAACACCCCACCAATAGCAGTCAAAGTGTTCTTTGTCACAACCACCAACTCAAAGGCACTAACAGAAGACTCGATGCCCTTCAAACACACCTTAATGAAAATCCAAACGCCATGTCTATAAGACCACACACACACACAGACACACACAGACGTACAACACACACACACACACACACACACAACGTTGTCTATT
>JAODLI010001220.1:0-11418 GCA_027575585.1 Percopsis omiscomaycus | reverse complement strand
ACACCTTGTGGTATTTTGGGCATCGAAATATAGCTTAAATGTTGTCTTTTCTTTATCATAAAGACATAATTTAAATATAGTGATTCAGAACTTAAAGTGTTAAGAACTTATTAGCTAGTCTATTCTGAAATATAACAATCAACTTGATCGTCAAATCCACATAAAGTGGATATAAATAATTATTTGGCAAATTTTCATTTGTATTGCTAAATAACAAACTATTAATATTTAAATATTTGGTAAAAAAATATAAACATCTAAAAAATAGCAAGTATATTTACAATTGCCTTTCAAGAAAATTAATTGAATTGAAAAGAAAGGGAAACCATTTATATACATTCTAATATTAATTTTTGCTTAATTTTTTTCAAGGAGGTGTCATTAATAAGACACGGAGGAGCCTGAACCTTGCAGGCTTTCCCAGGGTGCTGAGCAGTGAAATCCCCCCTATGGGTGGATTTGGAGGGTCCCAAAGGCTCCAGTTCCTCGACCTCCTTCCCGCCAGTGAAGGGCCGTGTATGCCGAGACACCCCTGGGTTTAACACAGTGATTAGAGTAGGCCTAGATGTTGTGCAGAGTAGGCTAAATTGCCTCTTTGGTGCATGTTCCCCCAACTGACACCAACAACCTAAATATGGGGTTTATTTAAATTATATAATAAACATTACTAAATTCTGTATGACTTCTGTTTCTTGTATGACTACCTTTCTAGTAGCCTACTTCCTAGTTTTAACGTAAAGGGTATCTTAACATTTGTCCCAAAACATCCACATGACCTGTCAGTTATTTTGAACACTAACCATAAATCAAATGGGAATTAAAACAAACATGGCTACTGTACATGAATACATTAGGATTTTATTTAATAAACGACGTAAGCCAGTAGAGGGCAGTAAAACCTACATTTCCAACATAATTCAACGGAAGGCTTAGCTTGCTAGCTTTCTTCAGTACAATTTTAATATATTTTGACATTTCATGTCTACCTAACCTGCCCATGAGGACTGCATATGGAAATTAGCTATAGGCCTATAGCTTAATCTGGTTCAAATATTGGAATAACAAATCTTTGATGTTGTCACGTTAGATTAGACGCTTCTCGCGAGCTAGACCAAGGACTGTTCGGTACCGTATGCTACTAGCCACATTCAGATTTCTGGCCATAAAAGGACGTAGAAGTCTGTTTGGCACTAGTAACTTAGTCTCATTTAGATTTCCGGCCATTTTCATTAAATTGAATGTAATCCAAATGCACCAGCCTCTATCGCCGCCTTGTCCTCAAGTACCCGACATAACAGCACCCAACACGGGACTTGAGTGGATTGAAATGGCGACATCAACTGGTAGGTTTAACGAATGATCTACCTGGTAATCCACGAATCACTAATTACAGCCTACATAAGTTTGTTTGTCATTGCAGGTTCCTTAGGTTCAGACCAACAAGTTCCTAAATCTCCTTTTTGGGTTTCATTGAGCATCCCGAACTCACCTAGCAGTAAGTATAATACCTTTAGTTGTGATTTTGGCTACTATATTACTGATGACACTGGCTAATAGGAAGGGGGTTCAAGACAAGTAGTTTAAAGAAATATATGTCAGAAAGAAAGATAAATATATGTGTGATATTTTAGGCTTTGCTGTTCCCTCCACTCCCGGGCAGAAGACTTGGCAGATCCTCCTTAGTCAAGAGGAGGTTCTCTGGAATTCAACTCTAGGCAAAACTATATCATCCTCAGATAAGATCCTAAAAAATATCAGACTTGAAACATCCAGCTGTCATGGTTAGTAGGCCTATATGTGGTCTAAATAAACGTATCAGTGTCATGTCATACACATTGTATAGTGCAAATGTTTATGCACTATATGTTTATGTTATTTTTTTCACGTACAACTATAGTGCAGATAGTGCCCAATGGAGAGTGAGGACATTTTGGAGAAAAGCAGTGTGTAAAAATTGGTCCATACCCAGAGGAGGAAGAAGATGACGTGATAAAAAGAGCCATTGAGAGATACATAACAGCAAAAAACAGCATCTTGTAGCTGGATAATGTTAAAGTCAAATTACAACTTTTCATTGGTGTTAGTTCCCTAGTTGTTTCAATGTATTTTCAACATGTCGTAGGCCTATACCTAACATAGGCACAAGTTACCATACAAGACCTCTAGATGTCACTGATATGTATGCTTGTGTATTTAAATGTATATTTAAATGTAACGGCATACAATAAAAAAAAGAATTGTGCTGCTGCACTGCAAAATGTGCCTTATTAATTTTTTTGGGGTGTATTGGAGACAGGTAGTCTACAATGGCTAAAAATATATACAGGAGAAAGAACAGATGTTAGAAATTTGTGTTTTCCATGTAATTTTAAGAAGGAATGTTTGTGCAAGGTCCTCGTTTACTTAATAGGCATAATTTTACATAATAGGCATATAATGTTTTAGGTGAAATGTGACTTCATAGTTCCGGCTGCAGCCATAACTTCAACACGAGAACGATTTGACAGTTGGTAGGACAAAAACACTCAACTTTTACAGTTTGACCATTAAACCCATATCTTAAAACTGTAATAGGTAAAAATTAATTGGCTTCACTTCCAACAATGATGGAAAATTTGAGCCTGGGTCAGGTTGACACTCCATGATAATGTGATAGAGGCTTAGTTACAATCAGGTCATTTAGCAGACGCTTTAATCTAAAAGTGACTTATAATTATAAGTCACTTTTAGATAGCACCATTATTACAAGAAGCAGATAGGGGTTAGGCATCTTGCTCAAGGACGCTTACAGGTAGGCCAAATCCAGGGCTCGAACCCATGACCTTCCGGCTGGGAGTCCAACACCCAAACCACTAGACTATCCTGCTTAGTGACAGATACAGCTTCTGTTTAGCTGGTCGTGGCCATGGGTGTTACAGTGGTTTGCGTAGCATGGTGGGATTACGCATAGCGCTAATGCGTGGCCATCGTAGGGTGTGATCGTAGGGTGTGGCCACGGCTGCAGTGAAAAGAGGTTTATGACTGGAATGCCAGGACGTGGCTTAAGAGTCGCCGTTGACGGATGAACAAAAGTTTTGGACATTTGTCACAGGCCACCACATGCCCCTCGCCCCGCGGACAACAGAGCTGTGGAGAGGGGTGTTTTTCCTTCCTCCTCAACTACCCGTTTTTAACCCCTTCAACTCAACACGTAGAGTTCAAGCCTACCGTGTATAGTAATACTATATATTTTTATATATTATCGTAGTAATAGGAAACAGAGTTGATTAATAAGCTGTTCACTTTGGCTTTTCAATAATCTACAGCATGCATGATGCATTATTCATTTCATAGTGAGAACTTACAGACCAGTCTAGTCCTTACCCCGTCATTTTTTAAGTCTTTATAATGTAATCTTAGGCTAAAACTCTGGACACACAGACAAGGTGAAGGTTTGTTTGGTATATCTTCATTTCGATGATACTTTCCTGTCTGAGGTAGACTATAACAGTTCAAGAATGATCAACATTTCTCCTTAACTGACGGAAATTTACATGAAATAAATATTTCCATGTACAAGGTCTTCAAAATGAGGTAGAAACGGTTACAGAGAAGAATGCACAAGATTCAAACAAAGATACTACTTAATAAGATAGCAATATAACATTGAAATCCCACATTTGTTGGACAAACTTATTTCCAGTTGGGTCCTTGAACAATTACTTGAATGGATCACAGCAACATTGGTGAACAAGGTAATATGGTTCCTTGTAGCAACATGCAGTTCAGTGTAGAGCACATTCTTTTTGGTTTAAAGAGCAATTAAATGTTGCCGGTAAGCGCTTGAATAATTCTAACACACGGCCCCAAGCATCCATTAGTAGTATTTCTTAAACACTCTCATTCATTCTGGTTGTCAGTAGAATTAGTTGTGAGGTGACTTATTTAATCAAAGAGGCTGTAGCTATTTTGAATTTCTCTATAAATACTATCAGGCGAGGGGGGGGGGAGTGCAACTTGAGCACGGAGAAGCATAAAGGGGGTATGCTTCTGTCTAAAGCGATTTTCAGCTGTTCTTTTAGGTGAAACAGCTGGTGTCCGAGCTGATCAAGTGTACTATGCTGAGCTATAAAAATGTGAACACTCCCCATCATCTCCCCATCATCCATAATGTATGTATACTGATATTGTCAGGTTTGTCCATAAAGAGTGCTTTTTCTTGCTTGTTTCAAGTTTGTCCATCAAAGGTGTTCCCCACTGCTAACTACTAAAACACTCAACAGGTCATTCTTTTCTCCAAAACCTATAAGAGAAATATATCTATACATGAAGAAAATATGTTTCATATACCTAAAAACATAATTGATGTACATAATGACATGTTATTGTCATTTAGAAAATATCTGAATTACATTCAACATTTCAGGCCTTGTTACAGCAACCTCAACTCTCATTTTCCAGAGCTATTAGGCAGTGTGGGTGCACTGTTTTTATGTGTGTGTGTGTGTGTGTGTGTGTGTGTGTGTGTGTGTGTGTGTGTGTGTGTGTGTGTGTGTGTGTGTGTGTGCGTGTGCGTATGTGTTTTCCACTGTTCTATTAAAGGCCCTATAAATTCTTTAGTTTCCCTGATCTGTTAAGAGCTCTTGTTTTACTCTTAAACAAAGCCATGACTCTATGACTCTGTTATTTTCATGCTCCATACAGCTCTCTACAAACACCCTAAGGTAATACATACATTCTTGTTTTTTTTCTTTCAGAGGTAACAATATTCTTCCTGAGTATTCAATTACAAGACTATAATCCATTAGAGACAAAATAAAAATGCATATTCAAGCAAAAAAACTGGCATACAGTAGATTTTCATAAGAACACCGTGTTGAATAAATGTGAAAAGAGAAAACCTCTTCGGATTTGCGAGCTATACATTTCACAAAAGATTGATGTTTTGGCTGTTATCACACAAGATAGTTATGGTTCAATATTTATTTTGAGGATTTTTTTTAACTTGCTGCAGACAGGGCATATATTAGATTGGAAAGCATAATAGGTTTGTGTTCTTCTGAAAATATACCTGTTAGTTAGAGGATTGGGATTATCATGCATAAATAACATGATCCTTTCCCAACTGCAATAAAAAATGTAAAATTAACATAGATCTTCAAAACAAAACAACATTTGGCTTTGTGTGTTACTACCTAATGATATGATAAGCAGCTCTGTATGAAAAAAACCCCGAAACAATAGTGAATTTAGAGAAAAGGTAAAACAGGAAGAAATTAAGAAATAAAAAGAGGAAGAGGTAAAGGTCGGGGCAAAAGCAAGAGCTGAAGCGGGGTAACATTCATTTTACAAAGCTGAAGTAAAGCTTTGGAATCGGCGTGTGCAGTAAGTGTGATTGTGCTGGACTGGTATGGCGATCACATTTCACTTATTGCTCTGCTTACTTTTTTGGTCTGAAAAACTTGCGTGGCAAACGGCAACACCACGGCCACTCGAATATGACTTCAATCTTCGAACACGGCATCATTGCAACGTCACTGCCACAGTAGCAGAAATAAATAGGATCCTGAGAGAGGCGATCAGTCCGACATTTAGACTGTCTTTGGAACAATCTAGAATATGCCTAAACCCCATTCCTAACCCTTAGCACATCCTCATGGGGCAAAATGGCTGTGACTCTTTGGAGAAAAAACGTGAAAAGTGAAAATATCATTGTGTTCCCTGTCACATGAAATGGTCTGTTGTCTCTACTCTCCGCCTGGGACGGAGGACGGCATTTTTAAAGACAGTGCGAAGCGTGACCCGTTCATCTCCTGACAGCCTGGGCTGTCAGCGCCCTCCGGTGGGGTCCTCAGACCTTGCATGCGATGCCGGTATCTTCATAGACATCCTCTGGTGCGGGAAACTGTGCTCCCCTGAGCCGCTGTCTCCCGCGAGGCCAGAGGGGGGGCTGTAGTCCCCGGACCCTCCGTACGTCGGCGACACCAGGGGCTTTGCGGGTTTGTAGCCTTGGGGGTCCGACACCGAGCCACTCATTTCATAGACATTTCCGTGCCCGTTGCTATGGCCTTTACTGTGACTGTTGCCATGGCCGTTGGCGTACTTCCTGTAGCGGGAGCCTTCCCCGTCACCTCCTTCCTCCCCGTCCTCCGCCATCTCGAAGGCCTTGCGTTTCATCGGCCCCCCAGCCTCCGGGCCCCCTCCCAGGCTGTGGGCCGAGTAGCTGTAGCTGCCCCCCACCACGGTGGGCCTAGGGGCTAAAGGAGTAGGCGCACTGAGGTAGGGGGCACTGGGGTGGCTGTAGCCAGAGGACAGGGCGGGCTGGGCGTGGGGGTAGCAGCCGGGCGGGTAGTTGTACACGGGGGTGCCGGGGCTGTAGCCGGGCACGAGAGCGGGCGCGGCCTGCAGAGAGTGCATGGGAGCGGGGGGAAGTGCTGCGCTGGGCTGAGGGCAGTACCCTGGCGACAGGTAGGTGCTGTTGTAGGCAGGGGGGTAGTCCTGAGACGAGGGGACGCCACTGTAGCCCGGGTCGGACGCCAGGTTGCTGCTCACCACCGTCACACCGCCTGTGGGCGGCAGGCCCACGGAGGAGCCCGCCTTGGCCCCTGCGAGGGCCTCCAGTCCGGGGTAACACTCCATGCCCTGGCTCAGAGCCCACGGTTCGGGTTCGGGTTTCAGGAAAGTCCCGGGCTCCGGGTAGGCCCCCGAGGCGGGCCGTTCGTACGGCAGCTCCAGTCCGGAGTATTTCTCAGCGTAGCGTTTGAGCAGAGAGGAGGCGGTGAGGGCTGAGATGTCGTCGCTGGCCCAGGGGTAACCCGTGGGAGCGTAGCCACCACCACCGCCACCGCGGCGGGCGGGGGGCGCGTAGGGGTCGTGTTTGTGGGCAGACGGGGGCGAGGTGGTGGAGGAGACATCCAGGTGCTGCTCGGGCCACTGGGACAAGGGCGTGGCGTGCTCCGGAGACCAGTGCATCTTCAACAGACCTGACAGAAGCAGAGACAACAGACAGAGCGTTAGCACAGATAATGCCACAGGCTGGGTAATCTTAGTGCTATATCATGATTACTGTCTTGCATCAATCCAGCAACAGTGGATTTCATATCTTATTTTTGTGGCTTGACAGCCCACAAAGGAGGGACGTTCCAGATTTGTCTGGAATTACCCTCGTGTTTAAAACCAATGTCACAAAAAAAGTATTGGTTTAAAACAATTCTATTGCCCCTTCCACACCTCAGTGGAGAGCGGCTGGCATTGCTCTGTACTCCTCCCCTGACTGCTCACAATAGGCTCACGTCCTTTTCCACCTCCTTCCCTACAGCCGCCAGAAGGCTGCGTTTCAAGCATCAACCGTAGAACCGTCTCCGGGACGCTGTAACGAAATCGCGGATTGGGCCTTTAAACGGCAGCTGACCATAACCGTGCCAGCGCTTAGCACATCACGGCGGCCTCCAGCCTGGTCGCCGCGGCGATAAGCCTTCATCAGGCTTTGCAATGCCCTCTGTCTTGGCCCCTCTCACTGTGGCTCATTGTTGTCGCTCTGTGAGCCTCCTCCTCCACGAAACCACCCCCACCAAGCGTGTGATCTAATTCGGCCCAAGCCTCGGGGGTCTGCTGGGCGGGCGGGGGCGCAGGGGAGGAACACAGTTGCCTTTCATCCGACCGGGCTCCTCACAGAGAGGCTACGCGGATGAGTCCAATCACTGAACAGTCTTGCCTACGTGTTGATTGATTATCGGGAGAGAAGTCCCTCTGCGTGTATTCTCTGCCTTCTGTAATTAGGATAAGATGCACTTTATCGTGCATGGCGATTAGTTCTCAAATGCACACGGATGCTTTAATCCCTCTGTTCGCTCTGTCTTTCATTCCACTCACACTGTGTTGCCAGGGGAGATGCTAAATGCACCTGGTGGGCATGCACAGCCGAGGATATGCATGTGGTATCTCCCGGTGCCGCGGGGTGCTATCTTACAACAGCAATGGAGAGCGCACAATGTCAAATAATAGTGGTGGTGGCAATGGGGAGGGGAGGGGGGTGTTATGCCTGAACACAATGCACACACATGTCTGGTGGGACCATGTACGTGTGGATTATGCCAGGGTGTGTCGCATGTCCGCCGGGACCACCAGATGGGCCAAACGCTCCACATGTTGATCCCTGAATTAAATGATCCTTTAGTCTAGTAATCCTGCTCATCCAATGCAGGGATCCCGGCTCCCTCGGTCAGACCAAACTCCTCCCTACAGCTCAGAAATCTCTATGCTCTCTAGGGGAATGCTCTGGGGAATTTCATACAGCCATGGGACTCGGTCCCGGTCTTCAGCTCCAAAACAAACACTGCTGGCACCGAGCCGATAAAGTCCCACGTTTTCACAGACCTATAATCTTGACCTCAGGCCAACACAGAGCCGTACACACACACACACACACACACACACACACACACACACACACACACATAAATTGTTAATCAGCACTCTGAACAGTTCTTAAAATTAGTTTGCTTTTTAACTTTAAATGGCAGGCCATTAATTACATATCCATGCACATACAGTATTTAGGACAGGAAATACACACAGTAAATTATGTTCACCTTTGCCTAGTTAGCTATTCTCTGTGGTCATCTGTCTTTGTACAAATAAATAGCTTTATAATGCTAAAACACATACATCCAGGCAGCTAATGATCTAAAACCAATATCAACTAAGCAACTAACCAAGCTTGGGTAAATCCTGACCATTTTTGCTGGCATAAACATTTTAGACACTGTCTCATTCAGATTAAGTTCTTATGGTAAATTATTCAGATTACAAGGCCTTAACCTGCGGGAGCTAAATGCTTAATAATTCTTCACATTACGCTAATGCTTCAGCTGTTGTAGTACAGGTCTGTCTTGTCACGACCCCGCCTGTTTCCCTGGTTTAGTCTTGTCTCTTGTCCTCCCCAGTGCCTAGTTTCATGTTTCCTTGGTGTGTTCTTCCCGGCCCCTCCCTCACTCCGCCCTGCCTCCTTATTTGGTCCTTCCTCTCATTTTTCATCCGCACCCATGCCTGTAAGTTTTGCCTTTGTGGAATCTTTCTGTTTTCTTGGATTTCCCCGAGCCGTAAGCTTCTTTTGTTGTAGTTTTGCCTATGCCTGTTTTCTTTGTTACCTTTGTTTTTTGGTTGAGTTCTACTCAGCTCCCTAAACCCCACTGCCTGCCTGCTTGCCTGTGTCCGCACTTGGGTCGCTACGTACTCTAACACTGACATATCTGCTCTCCATGGTTGCCTCACTGCATTTACTTTTCAAATACAAACATATAGCATTGTGAAGCAATGTGAGCCCTTCATTTGAAATAATCAAAATATAACAATAAATATTTTTTTTGAAAATGGGTAAATAATGACAATAATCATACAATTAGGCAGTTGAGCAAATATTTTGAAGTGTGCACTTTAGCATTTCAAGTGAGAAAACTGTTTATGTAGAAAGAATGGAAAACTGGAATCCGTATGTGCAAATCAATCAATATGCCTAATTTATCCTTTTGAGATTCACTTGTACTGGTTTGGCGCGTCAACGTGAAAGTAATAATTTTGAGAAACTGCAGAAAAATTGTCTTTACACAAACTCAGACATCAGGCTGATCCTGATCTCAGACATAAGCATTTGCTTTCAATCTACACCTCTCCCCCTATACCACCAGATGGGGTATAATCGTTCCAAGACATGGTCTACTTTGACATCCTAATCTACTGTATCTCAAGAAACCACAACAAGTCTCATTTGAGTGGAGGAGGAGTCAGAAAACTGAATGAATGTTAAGATCAGATGGAGTGTGCTAGACTGGTCTCTGCAAGGTGCAGACCAGACTGTGGAAACCAGATTAATGATGGATTAGTAGACGCAAGGCTTATGAGAGGAATCCAGGAAGCATCAACCTAGTGGAGCTTGTCGCCCTTGGGTTTTATCTACAAGGTTACTGGTGAATTATAATAGTGAATGTGACGATAGCAATTACTATAAAAGAAACTGTACAGATTGCGTGTAACATTGCCACTATTAACACATCCACTTGAAGTATAAACAGCTACATCTAGTTGTCACACGTAATACTGTACGTGTGACACAGTTTTAATACCCGAAAATTTATTATTACACACTCACTTAATGAGTTAATAATATGCAATAATGCCTATTATGGTAGAACTTCTAATTGTTACTGCCTTCTGCTAAGTATCATGACAGTTTCGCGAGGGTCCACATTAGGGTCCACACTCTAATCTGATTGCTAATGTGTCCACAGCAGACGTGAATGGAAGCCATTTAAGTGGGGGGTTTGGTCAGGAATTATATGGGCTGAGATTGGGGGCTCCTAACCTTAAGTTTACCCTTCGTGTTGGCTTCAGACCTGTCTACCCTCCTCCTCCACATCAAGCTTACAACGCGACAGAGAAGATAAGCGCTAAGTTGGCTTGCTAGCTATTGCATGAGAACTCTTGAATCAACAATTTAAACGAAACAATTTAAACCATCGTTGCTAAGTAGGTGTGGGGGGTGTGGGTGTGGTTTAGCGCTTGGGAGAGAGTGTCGGGAGGTGTGGTTCACGGGACTCAGGAGTGGGGAACAGGTGAGGGCAATAATTAATCATCTGTTTTCCCAAGTAGAAGGAGCATGGAAGAGGGGACCAGGAGCAGAGAACAGAGAGGAACCCTCTGGAGAAACGCTCTGGGGAGAAGCTCTTTGGAAACGCTATATAGTGCAAGTGAGAATATGCCTTGCGAAACTGAATAAAGCATACACGGCACAACCTGACAGACAACCCTTCATGTGTTGTCCAGCAATGTTCCGGCAATGTTACAGCTTTCCTTCACAACGCAGCCTTGCCGGCATTTTCACTGAAATGTTACTAGGTCTTGAGGCGGGAAATTGGCGGTACAGATTTCCTGGGACATGTATTCCTGTTCCCATTCACCAAAGACCCCATGAAGGGAATGTTCCTGAACATCTCAGGGAAAGACTGCATGTGTGAAAGGGGCTTTAATAAATGAATCCTTTTTCCTTCCACTCACCGCTCCACATGCAGAGGCAGAAAGAGAGAGCCTTTGTCCAGACCAACACACCTCCCCGCACTGCAGGACCATCTGCATTGTTCACAGGCCCACCAGTAGTCTGTGAGACCTTCTGGGCACAACATGGCCAGAGCAAAACATACGACATATGTTTATGTGTGACTGTGTGTGTGTGTGGGGGCTTGTGTGTGTGTGTGTGTGTGTGTGTGTGTGTGTGTGTGTGTGTGTGTGTGTGTAAACTAGAAGCAGGAGGCTTGTAAACAGGACCTTGATCGATCCAATCAGTAGATGGACTGTGTAACCAATCCCCCCCCCCGGCTCTATATCCAGCCCTCAGCATTATTACGCTGGGCAGATGGAGATGAGCATTCTTCTCAAATGCTGTAT
>JAODLI010001218.1:0-11422 GCA_027575585.1 Percopsis omiscomaycus | reverse complement strand
TGATTGGGGGGGGCAATGAGGGGTCCTGGTCATTTCAAGGGGGGTCTCATGAAAACCATCAAAAATTACAGGGGACATGCAAATAACTGCATATTACTGCTACTAAACAACAAACAGCATAGCATATCAACTACTTCGCAGTAGCGGGCTCGCGGCAGCGCCTTGAACGCAATGACGCAAGGCGCAGCGACGTTCATGGGGCGTCGCAGTAATTCTTATGTTTATATTTTTTTTTACATGTCGAATAAATTATTAATTATTATTCTTCTGCGTAGTATGAAGACAAACATTTTCAAATCTTTATCCCGGATATATATATATATATTTTAATCAGGAAGGGGGTGGGGGGGTCAAGGCGTTTTTTGGGAGGGTCTTGAGACCCCCAAGACCCCCCCTGGCGCCGCCGCTGACCAGAGTGCTGCGCGGAGCCCCGCAGTGACCTGAATTACACACTATACCGTTACTAATGTGTGCGCTATATTCCATTCAGATGGAAATGCAGCTTCCCCCCCACGGAGGAGATGTGTTGTCCGTGGTTGACATGCACACAGGCGGCGAGCCTTTACGCGTCATCCTCAGCGGCTATCCCGAGGTGGAGGGGGACAGCGTGCTGTCCAAGCGCCACTACGTTAGAGAACATCTAGACCACCTGAGGCGGCTGCTGATGTACGAGCCCCGGGGCCACTATGACATGTATGGAGCACTGATAGTGGACAGCGAGATGCCCGAGGCGGACCTGGGGGTGCTTTTTATGCACAACGAGGGGTACAGCACCATGTGTGGACATGCTGTCATTGCACTTGGCCGTTTTGCTGTAGACTACAAGCTCGTTAAAGAGCCCCAGTCGCCAGAGACCCAGGTGAACATACACTGTCCCTGTGGTTTGGTCAAGGCCTTTGTAGAGTATTCAGATGGTCAAACTGGCGGGGTGAGGTTTCACAGTGTGCCAGCGTTTGCATTCGCCACAGGTAGGCATTCATTTTAAAATGTTACTCTGCACATTTTTTATATAATCGCTCTCTTTCCAACAAACTGTAACTGTCATATCTGGCCAGATGTGACTGTGATGGTTGATGGCTTTGGAAAGGTTCTGGTTGACATAAGCTATGGAGGAGCCTTCTATGCCTTTGTAAGTGCACAGAGGTTCGGCCTGCATGTGTCCAAGTCCAGAACTCGAGATCTGGTAGATGCTGCCACTGCAGTAACCAAAGCTGTCAAATCTCAAGTAAGGAACTTAATTTTGCTTACTTACAACCCTCTTGTACCTCCCCTTCTCCCGATGAAACAAAAAACAACATTGTGGTTCCTTTTTCATGTAATAAACTCTGCCCTAGGATTTGGTGCCATAACCTAAAGGTGACCTAAGCAATGTTTTTTTTTTAGACGAAAAAAGGATTTGGTAGCCTATACTTTTTAAAATAATATATACAGTATATATAAATATATATTTACTTAGTATATGAAGCACATACAGTATACTCACGTGACATGTAGATTTAAATATTTTCATAGGTATGAGCTTGATGTTTTCACTATGTTTACCCAAAGAGTTAGTATTGTCATGGCTGCATCTACACCTCTAGGTGGCAGTGTAAACTTAGAAATTCTTATTGCGCCTTTTAAAATGGGCAGTAGTTTATTTCAATATTTCACAACAGAAAATATATGCTGTAGATAGACATTAAAACCCTGGCACCATCCTACGAGAGATAAGCTATTGATGAGGAATAAAACATTTGACACGTGTGTGTGCATTGTTATCTTTGACTAGGTGAAACTGCACCATCCAGTAAGTGATGATCTAGCCTTTCTCTATGGTACAATACTCACTGACGGCAAAGACCCCTACTCATCAGATCCCACTGCCAACATGTGTGTCTTTGCAGAAGCTCAGGTACTTGTTAGTAGTAGAATATAACTTCACACGTTATTTGGGGAAGGATTAAAATAATGCCTGTATATTTCTCCGCCATAGGTGGACAGAAGCCCCACGGGCTCCGGCGTTACAGCTCGTATTGCTCTTCAGTATCACAGAGGCCTCATCGGCCTTAACCAAACCAGGACCTTTGAGAGCGGGGCAACGGGGTCCCAGTTCACAGGAAAAGCCGTTGAGGTAAACTATTGAGACTGCTCCAGTGTTACCGTCAACCAGCCAAGTCAGTCAAAACATATGTGCTGATGAAGAGACGTAAAGGGCATATTCCATTTTGTTAGCATATGTCAAGGCCTGAGATGGGATTTGAGAAGACTGGAAACCATTGGGAAAATGAATCTTTTGGCAGGTCAAACGGAAACCTAGAAATTTAAGTTTGTCTTTTCTGTGCTGTAAAGAAGCACATTTACAGAATGACGAGTACAAAATGTACTTTTTTCTGTTTTACTCTGTTCAGGAGACCATGTGCGGAGACTTTAGGGCTGTGGTTGTGGAGGTCGCAGGCAGAGCTTTCTACACCGGCGTATCGTGCTTTGTAAAGGAGTCTGACGACAAGCTAACACACGGATTTCTCCTCAAATGAGTCAAGACCAATTACAACCTTTTCAATAATTGAGCAGTGGTTTGATTTTCTTCTGCCTCATTGAATACAGGTACAGAATCAGAACTGTCCTCATATTCTAAGTGAATAGGTATGCTGCTAATATGAACGTGGTTTGACAAGGTGTGTAAGTGTGCGCAAGTCCCATTTTCTTGCAAAACAAATAGGACCTTAGTAATATAGCACATCTTTTGCCATCAGAACTTGAGAATTCCAGTTGTTGCACTGCAAAAGCATCAACTGGCCACTAAAAAGAGCCAAGAGCTACATTTCTGCTACATGGTCCTTAAACGTTTGTCAAGAAAATGGGAGTTTAGTTCTGTAGCCGGGCCTACACGGAACCATCAAATCTTTGTACATCTATAGAATTTGCGAAAAGCACAGTTTCTAAATAAAAACCTCAAACTCTTTTCTCCCATTTATTCAGCTCATCGTACAATGGAAGGCAGTTTTTAAATTATAAAAGTCCAACAGAGGTATCTTACATTGGATGGATTTACACAGGAGAAAAACAAAACCTGGTTCTACAGATCCATATCCGCTGGTTTCTCTTTGTTCGTCAAAAACAATGAAATACCATCAGATGTGGATCTCAGGCTTTAAATTAAGTTTCTATTCTCCCTTTTGGTGCAAATCCAGCCGATGTATACAAAACAAATACTTAAACAACCAATAAAAACTTAAAAGGAGAGCACTCCGGTGAAAAGGAAGAGCTATTGCATTGCATCGACTGGTGTTAAGGGACTTTAGCATAGTAATTATGAATGTATGTGTACATGTGAGACAAGCATGCGATCTTATATATAGATACCTGTATATGTATAATCCTTGTCATGTTTGTCCACACTAGTTGAGAAATAGCAGATTAGGCCCAGGCCTCAAGAGTACCCATTAAACAATTATCAACAAAGTTAAGGCCAGCTCTTAACAGCAAAAGTCCATAAAACATACAGTGATCAGATACATAAATGCTGCATGTCAATAATGTTGAATAGAAAACGGAGACACATACTAAACCATGTCGCTTGCAATTTTTTTTTACCACTTTTAATCAAACAGTGCAATGTCTGTTCTGGAATGGCTTGGATTGCAAGAAAAAAGACAAAGGGGATCTTTGCAAAGGGGTCTTTGCATTCAGTCTTTTTCCCAAATCGTACAAAATGGCTGCCATTTTGGAATCTTCTCGCCTCGATCAAAAACATTAACCTGCAGAACAAATCTGTATTCGGTTAGCTGCACTTTTTTACTCTGTGCATGGATTCCACCATGCAAATAGAAACAATGGTTCCTACTGAATAATTTCACCGCTTTTTTCAAAACCTGAAACAAAACTTTCCCCAGCATTGACCCTACACAGGTATGGGTGGGGTTTAAAAACAAAAACATTGTGTCTCGCACATTTCAGTCAGTGGCAATGACCAAGTAAGTCACTTCTCCATTCTCCCTGCGGGAATTGGCTTATTTGGTCGTGCCATGTTTTGGCTTCAACTCCATTTTACCATCAAGGAGGTCACAGGATGGAGAGGTGTATAATGTGTGTTCAGTGGTTCTGCCGCTTTGGGGAAAAGCTATGGTATGTTCAGGCTGAGCAGGGCGGAGACAGAGGAGGCCTTTACGGGATGTGCACGTCGGTCTCACCCAGGGGGAAACCTCTTGTGATGTGGAGACCCTACTAAGGTAGGGAGGGGTAAAAGCGTTTAGAAACTGAAGGAACAGAGGAGGAGAACTCCGCTCAGAAGTTGAGCTTCGTGACCGGCCGCTCTCTGCTGGAGTCCGTGGTCTGGCTGTTGATCCGCTTGCGGTTGCGTTTCATCTTGGACAGGTCCTTGTCGAACACCTCGCCTGACCGCAGCGCCGACACCAGGTCGTCAAACTCGCCGCCGTCGTCCTCTCCATTAGCCTTGGCCTTCTTCGCCTTTCTCTCCTTCTCCCTCTGTTCCTTTAGCTGTTAGACAGACAGTAACAGAGATACTTAATTAAAGGAGCTCTCAGCATTTATCCCCTGAAAACAGCATTTCTACTGCCATCTAGTGGTGGAGATGCCACAGCCGATGTTAACTCATTCTATACATAAGAAGTGAGTTGATTCTCCATCTCATGTGGGTGCACATGGTTTAAAACATATTTACACATGTATACAATAAATGTGAATACAAGTTATTTTTGTAAAATTGCTTAGGGTGCCTTTAAGTGAACACTGTATTGGAATAAACAGTAACAGGGTTTAACAGAGCTGGCTCCTACCCCGTCGTCCAATCAATCAGAAAACGTTAAATTCATACCTGAGCTTCCATTTTTGCCCTGCGCTCCTCTTCCTCCTTTCGCTTTCGCATGTTTTCGTTCTCCTGCTGGGCCTCAGAAAAGGACTGCAGGAACTGGTCAAAGATGCCAAAGAACTCATCTGGCTGCATCTTAGCGGGGTCTTCACCAAAGTGCTTTACTGCCCTTGTGAACTGTGAGACCACAAAATAGAGACGAGGTACATTGGTTAGATTTACTACGGTGCACAGCAGAACCATGTTTCACCCAATCATTTGGCTGTTTTATGGGAGACTCGTTAGCTCTTGCCTCTTTGAAATCAGAGAAGGTTACCAGTAGTCTGGGTTTGAAGCCCTTGTTAACCTAGATTTGTACGGATACTGATTACAGCTAAGGCTAGAGACTGGAGCCGGAGCCAAAATCAAGGCAATGTGTTTGTTCATTATACAGCCCAGCAGTGAAAAAGGAGACGGCCCAGATGTGAGATCACACTGGGAGCTGATACCTTAAAAAGGAGGTGCATGCAGAGCAAGGACAACCTTAAAATCCTAATCAGGTACAGCCTACGGTTTGGTCACTGTGTAGTCATGCTACACAGAGATATAGGAAACAGGTTCATGTGTACGTGATATCGAGGGTTAAGGCCATTGATTGTATTGCTTGTGATTGCAGTGCTTCACTAAAGGACTCAAAGGGCAGTTACCATAGATTTGACAACATACATGTACAGTATATAAATTGTGATATGCATGCATAATATAGAAAACCCACTGTACCAAGGTTCGTAGACCATCACACACTGTAATAACATTTGAATGTAAGCCACGTACCAAAAATGATGCACCAATTATGTAAAGCCTAATTACAGCACATCTCCAACTTTACAGGTTTAAGTTTGTCAAAACAAATCACTGTCAATAACATCGGACCTACTGGCTCCACTAATGGTCCCAGCCCTGAGCTACAGCAACCCACGACCACACAGATGACCAATAAAGGATAGCAAGAGCAGGAAGCTAACAGCAGGCAGTGCTTTAGCACTGCGTTTAGGCTTCCTCAAAAGCGGTTAAGAGGTCAAAGAGGACTGTAGAAACAGCTGCTATGAGAGGAAATAGGAAGCAAGCTTTCCAAACATAATCACCACACACACACACACACACACACACACACACACACACACACACACACACAGTAAGCAATGTCTCATAAAAGACTAAAAAGAATGAGCATTTGTGTACGTCATTTATAACCGCGCACGTCTGCTGTACAGACTTGGACTTGTGCGTCCAGCAGCGTACACACCGGGCCCGGGGCATGCGGACTCACCAGCTCTTTGGCCTCGGTCAGCGAGTCCTCCACATCCGAGAAGCTGAAGCTGGCCACGGTGATGAACTGGCCCACCACGGACACAAACTTGTCCCCCGCCTGCTGCGGTTGTTTCCTCTGGTACTCCAGTTCCTAAGGGGGAAAACGTAGCCGATAGCAGGGGTTGGTGCAGGTCTACAGTGAGGCCAGGCGGCACAAATTGCGCGACCTACATTTCAGTGTAATGAAGACATGGTCTTCTTGTTGACTTACGCTCTCAACACTTTTCAAGCCACTACGCAGATTATTGATTTCTTTCTCCAGTTCAGTCATGCTGCAGTAGACAGAGAAGGGAATACATTATTGGCTTAATAGAGGATAGTATTGAGATTACTTTCTAATATTACAATGTTAGAGTTGTGCAGTAGGGGCTCTGTAGCGCCACCTACTTGACTTTGGCCGCTTCGGGGACACACAGCATGTCTTCCTGAAACTTCAAGACTTTGGGATACTTCTTCTCTAGGATGGTGATCAGGTAGTGCAGTAGAGTGATGTTCCTGTGAAGACATGGGTAAAATGTCTTTGTAAACAAGACATTTTGTTGTCCAACAGCAGGAAGTTGTGATTAAAAAAATAATAATAATTCTTACTTGTCAATGCTAGATTTGGTGTCGGCAATCTTGTTGAGTGACGACACCTTAAAGCCGTATGCGTTTCCTCTCTGACCCTTGTTCATGTAGTTTCCAAAAGCCAACACCACCTCTAAAAGCTGCTTCAGGTTTCTACTGTGCAACACCTCTTTGGAGGCCTTGGTCAGAGCTGAGAGAAGATTGAGAATTTCAGTTTAAAGTCGTTGGTTTTTAGAATTATTGTGCACGATTTGACGTCACATATTTATGTTATGCCTGAAATTGTAAAACTATTTTGACTAAAGAAATCTTTAGATAAGAAAAATACATAATCATTTTGTGGTATTAGTATATTATATAGTATTTTCCATATTGAAACGTATAAGTCAAACATTTGGAATATGAGATGATTGTTTCATCCATTGTTAAACATAACTAACACAAATATTCTCGTACCTTCAACTTTGGGTTTGATTTCAGCTATCCTTTCTGCAAACTTTTTCTTGAAGTAGAGAGACTGTAGCTTCTGCTGGTAGTGGTTTATTCTGGGTTTCAGATGAGCAAACAGAAAATAGAACATTTAAAACAATAAGATTAAAATTTGTCTCTAAGAGATCAAATCTGTTCAAATCTTCAGGTTCATTCAAGTCGGTGTTCATTTAAGACTTGAATAAAAATCTAATTTCAGGAACATTTAAGGTGTTAACTTGTTTCTGTCTTGCGTTAACCATTGTTCTATATCAACAGTGATCTGCACTGTACTGTCCAAGCTGGAAGCTGTCAGGCCAGGTCCATGCAGTTTGTGTTTAATGACGCTAACACAGTCGTTTGTCAGAGTAGAAATCTAACCTCTGGAGTGGGGAAATGACTTGTCTACACTACCTGCTCATCTCATACAGGAAGCGGTCAGGTTTTGCCATTCGATCCAACTCATGCTTGTGCTCTTCCAGCAGGTCCACATCACTCTTCTCTGGGACAAACTTCAGCATCTGGAAGAACAGGAAGGGTTTAGCACAAAAAGTTCCACTGAACTCCTGTTCTAACCAACGGACAGGACTAAAGCTCACGGTATACTGGAGACAAACAGCGCCTGACAGGGTCATACAAGCAAATGTGAGGGAAAATTTGAGAGGGTGTATGGTGTTTTCGCTCTGCACAGCAGTCTGACACTCGCTGGTTCCCAAATTTTCAACAGAAGTACACCGTGCTTCGCGATCTGTGACATGCGCAAACCAGACCGTTTACCTGTTCAAGCATATCTTTGGGCAGATCTTCTTGTTCGTCCATGGT
The DNA here is from genome assembly GCA_027575585.1 of Percopsis omiscomaycus. Lineage (NCBI taxonomy): Eukaryota > Metazoa > Chordata > Actinopteri > Percopsiformes > Percopsidae > Percopsis > Percopsis omiscomaycus. The sequence continues at coordinate 3,405 of JAODLI010001218.1, read as the reverse complement.
GAGAATGGCTCTCTTCATTTCCTCATTTGAAAGTTTCAACCTAAATTAGACACAAAAGATCCCCTTCAGACATATTTTAAACCCTTTCAATCTATTCTAAATTGAATCAGATTTTGTATTATGCTTTCCACCAAAAATGTCATTACAACATAGAAGATAGCTTACTAGCCTCTTTACACAGCTACCCTCATAAAGAATACCAGGATGTATTAATATGCAAAATATAAACGCCGCCATGCCCTCCAAATACACTGTATGGTACATGGTTTGGGCTCAAAACCCCAGTATACTTAACTGCTATACACACAAACGGCCCATTATCATTTCTATGTTAGCCCCTACCACACAGCCCTCTATCTACTAGAAATCTCTAGCAATCTACAGCCATGGAAAAACTAAGAGACCACTGCACATTTGAAAAAAATATAATATACCTGTATATCACATTATTATATATTTAACATATTTTTTTAAATTATTTAATATATAAAATGACTGTATTTCCAAGTCAAATGTAAAATAAGGAATTAATCTCTAACTCAATCTAACTCAATTACTTATCCATGTACAGTACACCCAGGGGTTCTTCAGGTTTCAACAAGTTAAATGTAAGACTTCTTAAGACTTTCTTAAGACCCATATGAATGCAATTTAAGAGCTATTTCAAGTACATACAGGCAAAAAAAAAGGGGCTGCACTTTAGTGATGCTCCCGATGTGAATACAGAACAATAATGAGTGATGGCAGGTGTTTTTAATGTTTTCTTGACTTCCCATGCGACTCTTAATGCCTTTATCTCCACAGTTCCTAATTTGAGCGTTTTCTTGCATAAAGGTACAGCGGGCTTGAAATTCATTATTTTCAATTGGCTTCAACCAAGCACTAAATGCGCCGTTCTCGAGCCAGATCTTGAACTTGAAAGAATAAAAGCGAGACTGAAGTTAATGCAACTAACCTCATAATCCAATCAATTTTAAGACCTGTCAAAATCATATTTAAGACATTTTAAGGCCTAAAATTCAGATTCACATTAGTCCACAATATAACGGCAAGGGGGAATTTAAACTCGCAAACTCCTGCTTTTAGCATTTACACAGAACACCAACCGTGAGAGGAGGATGTTGCAGTTTTGAGCTCGCCGACCATCAATGACAGAAAGTTCCTTGACTTTTTTGGAGCTCAACGTGTCGTCCTCCGTTTCTTTCTGTGGGCGGAGTAACACACGTCAGTGATACAAAGTGTGCCAGCTGAATTTAGACACACACACACACACACACACACACACACACACGAAACATGGACTCACAATACACACAGAAACAAAACAAATATCTCAAACATAACATGTTCACAAAGACAACCTAAAACCACCGTAAACTCCACATATTCTTAGACATACACAATAATCTATAAGATCTTGCATAAGTGGCTTTAAATTGAATAATAATAATAATAAATTTATAAATAAATAATTATAAACATTGTTTGTTCTATTGGAAATGTAGGCAGTATATAGTTGTGAAACAAAAGAAGACGGACAAATCATTAAAAGATAAGCAATCTATTTAAATAGCTACCTTTTGTATGGGACGGGGCTTTCGGGGGGGGGGGGTTGTCAATCTAAACCTGATCAAACCCAATAATAATAATAAAGCCCAGATTCCCAAGTGCGTCCAATGCAGAAGTGCTGTACTGTAAGTGCACTCACCTGTTTGCTGTTATTGACCATAAAGAAGTCCTACAATGCAGGCGAGAAGCAAGGAAAATGTTGGCACTCATTAGAATAAGTAAAGCAGTTACTTGAAAGCAGCCCATAAAAAACAAACGGCAATAAACAAGCTCAATTGCTGAAACAAAAAGGGTTGAGGTGAGATGTACACGCCGATCATTTAGTGATGATTCACATGCTTTTGCACACACAGCTAAGAATGCGGTCCGTCAGGTGGATCTAGTTTCAGTTTCGTTCTTTTTCTATTAGGTATCATAGTAAAAAGGCCAATTATGACACCGTTGTTTTAGTACAAGAACATATGTCTATGCCAAGTGTGTTTGACATTTGTCACTTAATTTACAAGAGGACAGACCCATTCTGAGCTTTTAGTATGACCTAATCATTATGTAATGTGTTCAGCAGTAGCCTGGAGCCAGACCCATGTAGAGCTACTTTGAATCAGTGTGTACCAACAAGTGGGTGTGGCCTTTAATGGCCAATCATGTGTCTGGTTCCTGGCTTAATCAGTGATTACAATGCAGATCATTGTTGCCAGCAAATTCATGCATATTCCATTTCTTTTTAGTATCAGTAACACTTCAACTAATGCTAAACAAAACGTCATATTTCCATCTGTTGGTATAGTACTGCCACTCTCAAATTCATCACTGGCATGCTGGTGAGCTGAAAAACACATTGCAAGGTGTCTACAATATCTAATCTTTTCCTCTCTTTCTATACATCTGAACCGACTTCAAAAAAGTTGAAAACCTAAAGCAGATATTGAAAGCCAGGCCCCTCAAGAGCTGTGTTTGGCCTCCTGTCTGACACTAGGGGGAGATGGTTGGCAAGATGGTTCCCACAGTCCCAACCAGGTCATCATCGACCCAGTACCTGCTGTCTCTGGTAGGCTGAGAAGGTCTTCTCAATGTCTTCCAGATCCAAGATTTTGAAAACCTTGGCGTCATCGACGTCCATCCAAACAGTTCCCTCCAGCTTGTTCTGCAAGGAGCATTGATATACAATACATTTCAGCGAGATGCATTAAATCTATGTTCAATTATTTATTAGCCAGCTTCACATTAACAGTAAAAGAATAATATAATTATATAATATTTTTTCCCCGATTATTTTTTTTTTTCAGCATTAATGGAAGGAAGCTTGAAAGCTAAGCTAATTGTTAGCGACTACTGCTACTTGCCGTCCGGCTAGTGAGACAAATGAAAAGCTTTGTTGTCTGATTTATCAGACAGGGCTAATGGCTGCAGGCACCCCATCTCCTGTTTCCACACATTACCGGTCATAGTGGCCGCTCTCTCACCTCAGCCAGTTTGGCCCAGTTGAAGGACTTGAGCGGATTGGAAGGCTGGGGGATGTTCTTGGTTTTCATAACATATCCCATGGGTGCCCCCGGAGGAGGAGGGAGCCCTCCGAATGGCGGGCACCCGGGAGGCGGGGGAGGGCCGCCGGGGGGCGGGGGCGGAGGAGGGGGCATCATGCCGCCTGGCGGTGGAGGAGGAGGAGGAGGCACCCCTCCGAAGCTCGGTGGAGCAGGAGGCAAAGGACCACCTGGGGGCCCGGGGGGGAGCGGGGGGCCACCAGGGACAATAGCAGCCTGCCTCTGGAGAAACGGGAGAAAAACAATGGTGGTGGTGGTGGTGGGGGGGGGGGCTGCTTTACACTCTGCGAGCACA
>JAODLI010001217.1:0-11422 GCA_027575585.1 Percopsis omiscomaycus | reverse complement strand
GGGCTGGATGGGGCGCTAGATGGGGGGCTGGATGGCGCGCTGGATGGGGGGCTGGATGGGGGGCTGGATGGCAGGCTGGATGGCGCGCTGGATGGGGGGCTGGATGGCGCGCTGGATGGCGGGCTGGACGGCGGGCTGGATGGGGGGCTGGATGGCGGGCTGGATGGCGGGCTGGATGGCGGGCTGGATGGCGGCGGCTTCTACAATATCAGAAGGATAAGGCCTTTCCTCACAAATGAAGCGGCACAGCTCCTAGTCCAAACTGTAGTAATCTCACGTCTAGACTACTGTAGCTCTCTACCCGCCGGGTTACCGGCATCTGCTACCAGACCCCTACAACGAATCCAAAATGCAGCAGCCCGTCTTGTATTCAACCAACCAAAGTTCTCCCACGTAACCCCCCTCTTCACTGGCTCCCCGTCTCAGCCCGTATCCGATTCAAGACAGTAGTGTTGGCCTACAAGGCAGCAAAAGGAACCGCCTGTTCTACCTCCAAGCAATGGTAAGATTCCAAGCCCCAGCCAGAGCACTTAGATCTACCACCTCGGCTGGCAGGCTGGCACCTATCCTCCTTTCCTCCTTTGAAAAACATTTAAAATAAAATAAAATATATATATATTCCTTCTCTCTACTCTGTTAGATAAGCTACATGAATATTAAGCACTTTGCAGTTAGCAATTATTGACTGTTTTAAAGAGTGATAACTTTTGATTATTGTAAATATGTAAATAAAAACTGTTTTGTGGAGCGAATGATACACTTTCGAGTAATGCAAATGCATAGGTGAGGTAACCTTGTTACATGATACTGTATAAATTGTAAGTTGCTTTGGATAAAAGCGTCTGGTAAATGCTGAAAATGTAAATTGTTGCCTTTTCTTTGTTCCTGTTAATAGTCTAGCAGCTGCATTTTGAATCGATTTGGAATCCAGCAATTGTGGAAAGGGTCAACCCCATACATAGTGAATTACAGTAGTCCAGCCGAGAGGTGATAAAAGTATGGATAACTGTTTCCAGGGCCTTATGAGATCAAAACGGCTTCACTTAGCTATGGTTCTAAGCGGATAAAAGTTGCCCTTCACAACACTATTGACTTGTTTGTTGAAATTCGAGGAAGAGCCCATAAAGACATCGAGATTTTTAACTACATTGTACACATTGTTTGTAGACAAGTTCATTGAAGCGCATTGCTTAAGCTAGTAACAGGGCTAGGAGGGCCAAATAAAATGACTTCAGTTTTGTTTTCATTCAGCTGAAGGACGTTCTTTCCCATCCAGCATTTGATATCGTCTAAACATACGGCGAGGCGCTTGGCGGTGGAAATTCACAGAGAGATATGTGTAAATATTGGAGAACTCTATAGAAATCCCTTTGCTACCGCACAATAACAATAGCTACCTTTCTCACAGTGCTGTCCCTCGCGTCCCATGGGACACTCGCACTTGTAGCCTCCCTCGGGCAGCGGCTGGCACTGGGAGGAGGGGTGGCACTTGCTGGGCTTGCATGGGTCATGGACGTCAGCGCAGGTCGGGCCTAAACACACACACACACACACACACACACACACACACACACACACACACACACACACACACACACACACACACACACAAGCAAATGATAAGATAGCACAATCACAGAACACATAATTCCACCAAAATATATTCCTTTTCTGTTTCATTTCATGTGGAAAAAATAAAAGAAAGGTGGGGGAGTTGGGAATATTCCCTATAACAGAGGTCCTTTGCTAATAGGATTTGGATATATTACGCGCCCAGGTCATGTGGCGGTTGGGTTGCCGGGCCAACAGTGAAGAACACAGTCCATCACAATCCACCTATCATTACTCACGCAGCCGGAGTCTGATGGGAACGCTATAATGAAGCCTCTCCCCGCTGAGATCTGAGAGCTCTGCCTTTATTCCTCACCCTCCTCTGGATGAGTGGAGAGAGGGACTTTCATCCTCCTCTTTCAGCATCCCACAGCTTCACCCTATCCCTATATTTTTCCTCTGCTCCGGTATTACTGGCTTCAAGCACACTGGTAATGTTGTCATTTTTATTGTGATTGCTGCCCTTCTTTTTATTGCTAATGTGCTTTTTATTAGTAGGCCAGCTTGGATCACAGCAACACAGCGGGACATAAGCTAATATTAACCATCAAGTGGAAGTAAATGACAACACCCTGTGCAATGGGATTCATATCACTCAAAGTGTGTATATTAATAAGCCAATTCCATTATTTTGTGTTCATAGTACTTAAAAAAACACAAAATTGTTACAATATTGTTTTCGGTCCTATCTTCCGTATACCGATTCACAACATATCAATACTGATCGTTGAAAGAAGAAACCTGCTCAATGACACCTGGAGGACAGTTTCTTCAACAGCTATCCTGCCTACTGCTCATTTTATAGATGTGGAATCCCTCTGAATGACTTTGTGACCGCCTATAGATGTTAACTGCGGCTCTGCTCATCTCCTAACCACCTGGTGGGAAACTTTGTGCAGCAGACAAGCAGGAAAAGCAGCGACGGCCATGCTTGGCTAGGTCCTGATGCTTCCTAGCGTTAACTACACTCTCACAGACACTTATTGGTTGGCCTCTGGTGAACCGAGGATGGAGAAAGCAAGTACAAATGCTAGCAGGAGGGAGATGGAAAAGGAGAGGGGCCAAAGGTCTTTTGCTGAGCTTTCCGTTTGAGATTTTCCTTTTTTTCTGCAAGGGCCCGTAATAGGACACTTGGAATTATGCTGTCCAGGTTTAGAAAATAACATCAATTCGTCTATGCAAACGTGACGCACACTGTCAAAATAACAATTCTGAGTTTCCCAGCTTGAATTACTGTGTTTACAGTCTCTGTGACTTGTGCCACAGAGACTCCCTGACTGACAGTTCCTGTGAAGATTAAACTATGCCGCTACCCTGTGAAATACTACTAAATACCACCGGTCATTGTATCTGATGATAGCTAGTCACTTCTAATCCTTTTTTTCTTGACAAAGATCAAATTGAAGGTTTCCTGGTCCTCACCCCAGAAGCCAGCGGTGCAGTTGCAGTGGAACATCTCGGCCTCCTTGACCTGGCACGAGGCTCCGTTCTTGCAGGGGTTGGGCAGGCAAGGGTTGTTGCCACACTCGCCCACGCCGCTGCCGTAGAGGAGGTCGCCCTCGTTCTCCTGCAGGTTGTAGAGGCGGTTGTTGACGTCCAGGAGGCGGACGCAGCCCACCAGGCCCGCGGCCACGCCTGTCCTCTCCCTCACGCTGTAGGAAACGCAGGCAGCACAAGAATAGACAGATGCTACAATGGTACGGTGAGGGGGGGAGAAACGCTTACACAGAAGTCTCTCCGCTTGAGGACACTTCGCTTATAGGACAGGATGTGACCCAGTCTATTGTATTACAGCTGTGTGTTCTCTCTTGCTGGACAGTATTTTAAAATAGTACATTCAGTTTTGGCTGATTGAATTTATTTGACTGAATTTGGAACAGTCCCAAAAATGCAAGCTATGGCTTTTTATTCTCTTGACACTAGTTGATTCTGCAATATATTTAAAGGATTTCAGCTGAAGCACCCAGTGGGTCTAGGTACATTTAATGGGCTGCCACTCCAGCTTTTGTAGGAGACTCAAAGCTGAACTCTTGGATTAGCTTTGTCCACCTGGATCAGCTACTGACCACTCTACCTTACAGCATTCCAACAAACCTTATCCCTGCCCTATCGCCTCTCACACACACACACAGAAAAAAAGCTGTAATGATGTATTTAAATGTGTACTTACAGTAGGAATGTGATATGTGATGACTAGTTTATAATAGAATGGTTTTACTTATGATGACTGGTGTATGGCTGTTTAATCTACTATCAAACGTGTCAAACATGCAAATAAAACGGATTACATTTCGGCTATATTTGTAACTACGGTTATAACTGTTGACAAATGTACTAATTGTAAGTCGCTTTGGATAAAAGCGTCTGCTAAATGCTGTAAATATAAATATAAGTATAACTATGAGTTATAGGTTATAAATAGATCCATAGGTGTGGTGTATAGAATGGTGTGTTCTTACTCCTGCATGAGATCCTCAGGCACTCCTCCGATGAACAGGTCAGTGTCGAGATTGAGGCCGTCAGTGCCGCTCGGGCTCTCTCCCTCGATGTGCGGCTCGTTGTCCACACTTAGCATGGCATTGCGGCGCTTGCGGGTCACCACCAGTTGGTGCCAGCGGCCCTGCGTGAGCGCCACTTTGCTGACCACCGTGCCCGTGCCAGAGCCTGTGTTGAACCTTCAGACGGGTGGAGCTTAGCTTATTCAAGGGCAATACATAAAGGATTCTCAACAAGACAGTGACGGATGAGGAAAGGAATAAACACGAGAGCGTAGGCTGGGTGGGCGGTAAAGCTACAGAATACACACTTCAAACACTTTGTGACTACATGTTTTATCCTTAATTCAACCATTTATCTAAGACGTAAGCAAGGACTAATGGCTAATGTCTTTGTCGAAGAAAGTAGGTTAGCGAATATACACCTACACCGACGGTCTTATTAGTGGCCCCAGAGAGCAGTTATCTGCCAAACATAATTGGTCGTCATTGCTGCAGTGGGTGGTAATTTCTGCCACTTCTAATTTTTAGGGCAATATTCCAATTTTTAAGGCACTAATGACTAATGATCATTTTACTCTTTCGTTCTAGACATTCTTGGCCAACCTGAGTGGGTAATGGGGATATATCCAAGAGGGAGATAGGAATACTATGAAAGAGAATAGTGAACAAACAGAAAGGCTCTTTAAAATCTCATCCTGTGAGCACAGACTAAAACAATGGGGATTTGTCCACTCCTTTTCTCATTTACCCCAAAGTATAAAATACAGTATAATGCAGACTTGTCGGCCAGATGGGACTCCAGCAACATTGTTTCAAATATTGTTCTTTACTCTCAAGAAGTGTTGAGAGTAACATGAAAATGAGTAGCCTCCAGCTAATTCTAACTTTAAAGGTACACTCCTTTAAAGGTACACTCTATATTGCCCCCAGATCCCCACAGTTCCTCCCCAGCTCATTGTTTAAGTTTTTAAACACAACTGTGCACTAAAATACCTGTTGTTGTGCGGGTAGGGGGTAGAGAAGATGTGAGCCTATGAGCGCTGAAGTCAAGGAGTCAAGAGAAATGTAAGCCACTCAACAGCTAAGTGTGGGAGGGGCATACAGTCTCTGAGTTTCAACCCAAAGCAACAGTGTTTTGGTAACGCTAACTTCGAGCACAAGGGCAATTCCAGGCACAAACTGAGGAGTGTACCTCTAACATCCAAGCGACCCAATCCGGACGCCAGAACACGCACCTGAGCTCCACTTTGCCGTTGACCACAACCAGAGAGAGGAAGTCCTTCTTGCCGTCCTGGCCGTTGTAGAGCAGAATGCCCGTTGTCTCCGAGGCCCTGAACTCCATGGCTATACGGACGGTGTGGTAAGCTCTCATGGTGGGGAAGGCAAGGTAGGACTTCCCGCCAAACGACGGGATGTAATACTTGATCACTGCGGAGAAGGAGATGACGATCATTTAGGTGATGGAACTTTAATCAGGCATATCATGTATATAACTATGTGTAACAGCAGTGTATGCATAACTGTTATTTAACGGGGAGGAAAACAAGCTTGGCTGCCTGTATCGGAAAGACATTTAGGGAGAAGGTTGATTAGGTTTATAACAAGCATGGAGGCACTATCAGCTCTTCACCCACTCTCAGTCAGCGCATGCATTCGTACACGTGCGCACACTCTAACACACACACAAAGTGCACACACACACAGACACAAAGCCGTTGTTATTCAGCCCCTTGTGACAATTATGATCATTATCATCCATTTTCTCCCCTGGGCTCCTTTTCTCTGCAACCTCTCTTTCTGTCTGTCTCCTGGGTGCCTTGTCTCCTGGAGCAGAATGTCGGCTGATGAGCCTGCTTCTTTCCTAATGACTTGATTGATCCGGGGGAGGCCGGCGTGAACGCTGGTGCGAAACTTCATTTAGCCACTCTGACTCAAAACACACACTGATTCTCACCAGCTAATCCTCATCAAAGCAATTAGCGTCAATTATCTTGAAACGCTTTTGCGTTGTTTTTTTTGTGTGTGGCTGATTTATGGTTCTTCTTGTGGGGCTGATTGGATGTAGGGTTGCCTTTACGATGGCTGGCTGAGCTGTGGCGCGCTTGTGAGGGCCGTTTAACTCAGGCCTGAACTGTTGATGAGGTTGATTGAGACCCAGCCTTTGAGCAGGAGGCTATCACATGAATGCCACGGTTGGACGGTTTCAGAAGAAAGTACGAGAAGTGGGGAAACTGTACAAAATCACAGGAATATTTTTTGTTCCTGTTCATTTTCTGTATTTGTAACAACTTCCGACTCGGGAGGAAAACCTTTGAAGAGAAAAGAAATGAATGAAATTGAGACTCACCTTTCTCGCACACTGAACCGCCTCGGCCGGCGGGGCAGATGCAGCTGAAGTCGGCCCCGTCGTCCTCGCAGGAGCCTCCGTGGAGGCAGGGGTGGGAGTTGCACGGCATCTGGGTCTTGGGGTGGTGCGGCTTGCTACTGGTGTGGGCGGCAGTGGTGGTGGTGGCGGCAGTGGTGGTGGTGGCGGCGGCGGGGGTCGCGGTGGTGGTTCTTGCTATGGTCGTCGGTGCAGAGGTTGTGGTGGTGGTCCGCCTGCCATTGGGGCGGCGGGTGGTGCCTGGCGGGTGCCGCGTCACGTAGGGGGTCGTGGCCCGGGGCCGGGTGGAGGTGGGCGTAGAGGTGGGAGTGGTGGTAGGGGTCGGGGTGGTGACTGAAGCGGCGGTGGTGGTCGTAGTGGTGGTGAAGAAGGGGATGGACGAGAGGACTGGCCAGGAGAAATAGACATAGAGAGACAAAGAGACATTATTCAAGTATTTATATATTTTTTATATTTTTCACTGGAAAAAAAACAACAAATGAACTTTACTAAATAAATGAACTTTAATAGGTTCACAATAGGAACTAAATGTAGCACAGCTTGTGGAAAATGACTAAATCTAAATTAGCTGCTAACATCGACAACATGGAGACACTATAATTTGCAATACAGTATTTATACACACAAACCATTCTGGAGTTCTGTAAAATGGCTCATTAGCCAACATTGTATGGAAACTGTTAGTTATAGTTACAACCTTCAGGAAATAACTGTACTGCCTTAATCTGTTAATTATGCTTTCAAGAACCATAAAATCGAATCAATAACTTCTATATGATGTTCTAAAAAGCCTGCCGTCTTTTATTAATCCCCACACTGTGTTACCGTTGGTGAAGCGGATATTTCCCTCGACTGGCTTCTTCACAGAGATGCTGCCCTCCCTGGAGGCCTCCAGTTGTTTGAGCAGGGCACCTTGGATGTCCTTCACCATGTATCTGGTGTCTAGCACAAGCAAAATAAATAAATGAGACAACCGCCACACAGACAGGGACCAGCAACTACACAGACACAAACAAGCCTCACGACGTCTCATAACAACGTGTATATATACAGTATATATATCATCAGAGGTTCCCATTGACAACCGGAAGGAAGGAGGGATGGGGGATGGGGAGGTGCGCCTGTGGGACCACTTGTCCTCCACCCGTTGCTCGCCCGCCTTTTTTCTCCCAGATAAATTGCTCTCATAACGTTCGCCGCAGATTGTAGCTTTACTGGCCATGGAGGAGCACCGGTTAACGGCTGTCATCTCTATCTCTCCCCGACTCCCTGGTGACGCTCCCGATAGGCACATAACGCACACACACACACACACACACACCTGCCTCAAATGAATGCTGAGCAGCGCTCGTAAAAAAAAACAAAAGAAAAACGGGCGGGGTGAGGGGAGGGGTTGTTGGAGCTTAACTGCACTCAGGGGAGGGGAGAGGCCCCTGAAACGGAGCGTGGAGAGAAAATATGACACAAGGCCGCATGAGCTTTGCAGGACGGCCACTTCTGGTGACCTCTTGTCACCTCTACAATGGATGACTAAGGTGTGTAGTGCTTTAGTTTGCTCACGGGGACAATTGTTGGAAGTGCGGAGATTAGGTCAGCGTCCAGAGGAAACTTAGGATAACAGCGAGAAAGACAAAACATGTTTCCCTCAAAACACAGAAGGCAGAGATACAGGTAGGTACAAACAGACAGAAATAATATACTGCTGGGTGACGGAAAAGAAGAAACGAGCAAATCCCTCTGTAATTTGGAGCTTTCGGAACTCGTAAAGCTGCGGCTCTCACAACTGCTTTTCAGCGAAATGACAAATTTCTCACCAGGTTTGAAGTGGGCCTCCACAAACGCCAGGATGGAGTTGCTGGGCGCCAGGTTGCGAACGCGCACGCTCATGAAGTCTTTCCGCACCTCCGACTTCCTGAATAACTCATTCAGCTGAGGGAGGGAGGGAGAGAGAGAGAGATAGAGAGGGAGAGAGAGAGAGAGAGAGAGAGAGAGAGAGAGAGAGAGAGAGAGAGAGAGAGAGAGAGGTAGAATGAACAAATGATACATCAGGCTGGTAATGAGCTCTTCCCTTCGATAGCAACTCGTCCAATTCCGCAAAAATTGTACCTGACATCTGGGTGCACAAATTGACATTTAGCTTCCATGGGTGCCTTAATCATAGCAACAGAAATTTGGAAGTGCTGCGCTAAATGTCACACTGCCATGACACGAGCCTCTGATGATATCTGTGTGTGTGTGTGTTACATATTAAGATTTAATGAGGTAGGTAGCGTGTAAGACTTGTTATAGCGCGATTTCATATTTCAAGTATTTTAAAACCTTTGGTTTTGGACAGGGTGTTTCTAAATGTAATATAAACATGCATAATACCTGAGCAGAATTAGCGTTTTGCTTCTAGATCACAGAAGCCAAACGCTGATTTGTACAGCATTGTGCTTGGGTTGAAACTAAAAGCAATCGGTGCTTAAAACACGTACAGGTATGTGAGTCCTCTTGTATGTGAGCATGGTTTGGCTAAATTCCATTGCATCATTCCCTCCAATGGGATTGGACACCAGCTCTTTAATGTCCTGCATGCTCACGTACAGTACAAACACAGACGTACGCATACTGCCTTCGCCACCTGACTCTCGGAGGGAAATGTGGAAAAACCGCCACCTGACATCAGGCCATGTTTCCAGCCCTGCAGCCTTAGTTACCTGATAACCCACTTTTCTTAAACACGTTCCTGTCTGACTGAAGCTTCCAGCGCATTCCATCATAGAGGGCAGCACTGGCATACTGATCTTAACTCCAATCAAAATCCCCCACAAAGAAGAAAGGACCAGAGGGCTGTTAGTTAGAAGTCACTGTGGCACACAGGGCATTAGACAAAGCCAGTGTGTTGCAGTAGCTAGCCAATGGGCCTGTAGTGTTGGTCAAAACAAACCCTAGTCTTTCAGTTTGTCTCCAGTGCATTGGCTTATCTTGAAATCAACCCTCTGTCTCCCTAACTCACAGTGCGCCCCTCGTGGGTTATTCAACTGCAAGAGGATGATGGCAGAGAAGCTGTGCTGCGTTTTGGGTCAAGATCTGTTTGTTCATCTCTCTATGGTGTGCCTGCACAGCGTGTGTGTATTCGAGCTTTGCGTGTGTAGGGAGACATGGGGTGTCGCTGTCAAGTGACACAACTGGCTTTTAAGAGGCAGGGCTGATGATAACACACGTACGCACACACACACACATGCTACAAACAACCATGTTGTGAAGCAGTAGATTAGGTCCCAGTGGGGGCCTGTGACACCGATTCAACAGCTGGTGGAGGCGTGCTGTGCACACAGACGGACACACACACACACACACACACACACGTCCCTGTTTCATCAGACGAGTGAGGCCTTGGCTTGTAAACACTTTCTCAAAAGTTTAACTTGTGCACAACACAAACTATCAGCTCTAGAACTACTGTGCTTTGTGAACCGACAGGCCATCGATCAAACTTATGTGACTAACATTCAGAAAAAGGCATTCAATACAAGTGTATCTCAAAATGAGTCATGATTCGTTTAGTTATCATTGCCACAGATGTGATGTGATGATCTAAAGTAATGACAAACCCATTTTCTCTGGTCTGCACAGTTTATTACATGTACTTAAAGAGCTACTGCTAACCCGCGGGCTTGTGTTTATGCTGGCCGCGTCTGTAGTCGTAAACTCTGAGAGTCTGAGAGAGCCAAATAGCTGCCAAAAAGAATTCCCAACTCTTTCAGGCACGGTGATGGTTAAGGGTTGTACACTACAAGCTGAGCGGTCCTAGGTTCGATCCCTGACGCCGATTCCCCTTCCTGCTTGCATACTTGCAAAAAGATACCTGCTCTTTTTGCTTCTGATATAAGCACCTGCTCCAAAGACCTAATTACTCAAGGCAAACAACACCCACTACTTCAGTATTTAAGATATGAAATTCGCATGTAAGCGTTTTAGCTGGCGCCAGCACTTACTGCGCTCTCTATGCTGCGGGCTGTCTCTCCAAACAGCTCCGATTTGGGGTCCTCCATCTCCGGGGTGTAGAAGACCTCCTGGCCCTCCACCTGGTCCAGGTGGAGAAAACCACTGAAGCGCGTGGTGGCTGTGTGGAGCAGGAGGGGAGGGGAGACAGCATGAAGGGTGCGTTAAAGACCGAAGCTTAAGTCAACGTCACACCCTCACATTCACACGGACAGTTTTACTGTGACAGTTTCCCAGCCTCGGGTTAGTGATGGAGTGTGCTTGTGTGATGGGTGTGGGTTGGAACCGGGCAGGAGTTGGTGGTGAGAGGGTGTTAGTGCGGTCACTGCTGATCGGTCCTTGGAAGGGGTAGCGAGGTGAGGGGTGGGGATAGCAGCAGATTGTGGTCCATGGAGTGAAAAGGAGTGAGAATAAATAGAACAGAAGGAGGAAAGGAAGGAAGAAAAGGGAGAAGAAAAAGGGGGCCAGGTTTTACCAGACCGTGACTCGTCCCGAAAGTTGGTTGAGGCACGGAGGACTAAATAGAAGAAAGAAGACGTTAGGACAGCACGCAGAGACATTTAGCGACAACGCACACGCTTTCGCACACGCACACGCGCACACACACACACACACACACACACTAAAAACCCAGAAAAAAGACAGGGTTGTCAATGGTATTCTTCAACAAAGAAGGCAGCCACCCCCTGCGTCGTACAACCCGGCTCCGCTCTCTAGCTGCTAACTGCCCACCACCAACTGTGGAAAAGAGGGTGTGAAATACAATAAAACTGAGTGACAGAGGCATGTGGGATGGTGGACTTCTGTGGGAGAACCGAGTAAACGTGTGTGTGAGAGACAGAGACAGAGAGAGAGGGAGAGAGAGAGAGAGAGAGAGAGAGAGAGAGAGAGAGAGAGAGAGAGAGAGAGAGATAGAAAAACCAAGAGAGACAAAACGAGAGAC
>JAODLI010001216.1:0-11422 GCA_027575585.1 Percopsis omiscomaycus | reverse complement strand
GTGTGTGTGTGTGTGTGTGTGTGTGTGTGTGTGTGTGTGTGTGTGTGTGTGTGTGTGTGTGAGAGAGAGAGAGAGACTCGAGAGAGCAAGGGACAGAGAAAGATACAGAGATGAGAGTAAACAAATGGAAGATAACGACGAGCGGATCTAAAACGCGTGTGCTCCTTTGTTTCCCCTCCTAATTGTCATTCATTGTCAAGTCAGACAACAAGCCTGGCATTATGGAAGACCTTTCCACCCAACCCGAGTGCTTCCCTGCACATGTTCAACTGTCAGCTGCAAGTCAACGTGTGATGGAGGGGAAGGGGTCTGGAACAGAGTGAGGAATTAGAGTAATTAAGCTAGAACACTAGAAAAGACTCGTGTTAACCATGCATGGCAAATGGCACTCACACCTAAAGCGGGGGCATCATCTTTAATCAGTGGGTAATTTATTGACTCCCATTTACGCAGCCATAATACGAGTGATCAAGGCCTCCAACCGTAAAATGCAATAACCCAGGGAAGTGTTTTGTGAACAAAGGCAAATAACAAGACCCCACACATCATTATGTTGCCTTCATATCCCATTAGAATAGCTCCAAATGGGCTTTGGGGGCGAGGAAACAATACCATATACGGGCCAGGGTTCATGTTTTGGTTAAGCATGTCAAAAGCTTCTTCATCACATGTCCCCCCGCTCCAGTGTCACAACCACAACAACGCCCTGCCATATTTCTCTGATTTTCACACACACACACACACACACACCCCGACACACAGACCGATGAAATAAACGGGTGCATTCGGCGTATATATATATAGTTCCATTTGAACTGAGGAGGAAGGAGATGACACAAAGGGCTAATTTGCCAATGCCATGCTTCAGGGTGCTGCCAGGGTGAAATCTGCGCTGCTGGAGCAGCTTTGATGCTCTTTGTATAGATTAAGCCATCATTGCCGCCACCCACCATCGTCCTTCCCGAGGAATGGGGGTCTTTGAAGAGCCTGTTGTTACATGAAAGGCACACCTAGCCGGCATTAGCGGAGAGATTTTACACAATATGGCACACACGCACCGCTCTTCATTCTGCATTGAGATGTAGCTATCTTTTCCCCGAGCCTTTCCGCAAGTTATTTCCCTCCCAACAGAGGAACAAACACTTGTCCATCACGAGAGAAAAAAGGGGAAAAAAACAGCGGCATGTAATTGGCTGCTTCCCCACTTGAGCTTAAAACAGCCTGATGTTAATAACAAACTGATGAGAAATTCATTAGGGCTCCAAATAAAAACACCCCCCCCCTCCCTTTCCCATACAAGCGAGCACATTATAATTAAACTGATGCCTCTCCTTTTTCATTAGGCCACGGAGCCTATAAAAAAAAGATGAAGGCAGAGCCACAGAGATGGATGCAATTAAGCACGGTTGTTTTAATACACGTTTGACTCTAAAGTGTTAAGGGGCGGTTCCCCGGGCTAATGCCAGAAGGGCTGGCACGACGAGAACACGGGGCCTTGACCTGAGAGGCAGGTTGCTGTGCCGAAAGTAGCTCCCACACTGTAGCACGCACACAAAGGTCTACCACCCTCCCGCTCCACCCGCTGTACCCTAATACTTCTTTCGTTCTCTCGCTGACTCTCTGTACCACTGTCTACCCCCCTTCAATCTCCCCGCATTACTCTCTCTCTCTCTCTCTCTCTCTCTCTCTCTCTCTCTCTCTCGTCGCAAGGGGGAACACAGACAAGTGAAGGAGACGGACTCATCCCTCTGTTGTTCTGCGCTCTCTCTCTCTCCCTGCACTAGCGGCAGCGGAGGGGCGGAGCTTCCTGCTCCGCTGCCTTCGCTGATTCCCTGGCAGTCTCGTCTGGCTACACAGCCACGCAGGCCGAGACCAAGGCTGCGGTACGAACCCATGCCCCGCCGCCTGCTGCTCTAGCACTAACACAAGCACACGCACGCACACACACACACAAACACACACTAACGGTCTTGAATGAGCATCATGATCGAGGCCACTTCAATACAGGATCATCAATAAATCTTAATCATGAACTGAACTGAATGAAATCACATTCAATGACAGATATCCCTGTCAGGCCTGGAACAGGCCTGTGAAAGCAGGGCTTTTACTGACAAGGCCAGTGGTAGACAAATTAATAGCAGTCACCCCCAAAGTGGAACATAAAAGAATAACACTTACACCGATCAGCCATAACATTATGACCACTGACAGTTGATAATCTCGCTATCATAGCGCCAAGGCTCATTGATGCAGGTGGGGAGCGAAGGCTGGACCGTGTGGTCCCATCCAACAGACGAGCTACTGCAGCTCAAATTGCTGAAAGAGTTCATGCTGGTTCTGATAGAAAGGTGTCAGAACACACAGTGCATCACAGTTTGCAGCGTATGAGGCTGCGTAGATGGGGCTACAGGGCTGTTTTGGCGGCAATATTAGGTGGTCATAATGTTATGGCTGATCGGTGTGTTTCAAACATCAATTGAATCCCTTTATAAAGCAAACCCATATGGTCAATGACACTAGCGTGGCAATTGAAAGATGGGAAACTGTGTACACAAACATTAGGCTAATGACAACACACTGAAAGGGCCTAATGTGCAAGTTCATCCACAAATTGGCCCCGTTTGCAGCTTGCTTTTTGCGGCTATCACGTATTGAATACATCCGAGGCCTGAGTCTACGCAACTCCTTTCCCCAAATCGCTAGCTGTCCAAAAGCAGGAGGAAAATGGCTGCCATACTTAACCTGTCGCCTAAACATACAGACGGATTAAACCATCGTGGTTTGACCTGAGGGAGGGGGGTGGGGTGGGGGAGCAAGCAGGTCACATTAATGTGGACCAATCATCTCTCCTAGAATCATTAGGATGATCAATGGCGTTCTAATGAGATAACATCTGGAACAAAGGCCCCTAATAGCAGACAGCTGCTAGGCAAAGTGAGCTAATTAGCGGCATGTTCGGAGATGCTGACTAATGCTGCCGCGGTTGTGGCCAGGTTGTGGACCCCGCCCTGTCGGCTTCAAAAATACAACATGTTGAATATTTCATCTCCCTTCCAACAACTAATCAGGGCTGTCAGATCGGTAGTAAATGTTGGTGGTGATGCCTAAGCGACTAAGAGAGAGAGAGAGAGAGACAGTAATACTTCCACGTTTCCGCTTGAGATGAATCCTTATCGAGCGGCACTAAAATTGGTCAATTATGGAGAAAATCTGCTTTGAGGTAACCTTTCTGCTTATTAAAATGGCTATAAATCAATCTTCAGGGCAGAATGGTACTCTGGCTTTAATGAGTGAAAGTTCTCACTGCTACTTTTTTCTGTCTCATCTGCGCGATGAGACAGATGTGTGTGTGTGTATACATACAATCATGAACATTGTGTGGTGTACCTTGAGCCTTAAAAAACACTCACTAGTTAGACACAAACAGCATTAAGAACTATATTATAACAGGGAAAATGGACTCATAGGATAGAATTGCGTAGTACTGATAGGAAATCGAAATTTTTTACTATTTCCTATCACCACAGTCCCTCTGTTTATAGTATCTACTGTATGTTACATCAAGTGGCTAAAAAGGGGAGCAGAAGAGTGGCTTGGTAAAATATAATCAAAATTATCCTAAATTCAAAAACTATATGTGAGACTTTTTCAACATTTAAAATAAATGTTAACACCAAAATAACATAATATTCATCCTGCATTGAATTTCACCCTAAATGTAACAAAGCTCATTAAGACTCATGAGGCAAGGGTACGGAATTCACTTCCAGTATTTCATTTCAAGCTTCTTCTATTTCATATGCTATATTGACTTTTACTCTGTTGAATTGATTTCAAAAAAGGTACGGTATGCTACTGTATAACAAACACAATACCATAACATTCATCCCCTGCTCTGATTCCCTGTAAATCCAGTACCTCTGAAGGATAGAACAGTGCATGGAGAGGTGTAGAAGCAGCAGAAAACCACATTAGCATGGGCGGTTAGGGGGGAGAGAAAGAAATACCATCAGATTTGAGTGCAGCCGACACTGCAGCAACACAGTTCCACAGAGACCACGACAACTGCGGCGAAAAGGCTCCCAACTAACTGTAATTGGTTTTAAAATAATAGAATTCATTACAGTTATGGCGCTTGTTCAGAAATGCAAACAGGGGGAAAGAAAAAAACATTCACTGGAGACTTGGGCTGAACTGCTTCACTAAAAACCATGGGGAGATGAAAGGCATAATTCAAATGACAATTTTAGAACCCTTAGTTCATTTATATCAGAAGCCGCGAAGATGTTGCCGGAATAATAACATCACTTTTTCTTCCGTTCTTTTGTTCTACTTGCCGCACTCGGAAGGAACTTTTTTCTTCTCGATTTCATTCTTTCGCGGTGGCAAATTCCTCCTCAAACTGAGACATGAGAGGTGACACACAAACAATCTGGCAAACAACACCCGTAGGCAGGGGAGACAGCTAACTGAAAGCTAACATGGGAAATCTTGACAGGGAGGACGAAAAAGACCTCACACATGACAGTGAATTTGCAGCTTGTCTTATTAAATGACTGTGTAATTACACACATCGTGGGTCCACATTGTAAGGCCCTCTATATTTATGGCATCCTTGTGGTGGACTTCTCAGGTGTGTGAAGACAGCCTTCACCCAATCAGCCAGCAACAAAAAAAGACATCATCTCCCAAGACCACCCAGGACATAAAGAGATGGGTCAGCTATCTCTCAGCGTGATTGGATGTCAGCCCACCTGCTGGGTCTATATCCGACATCAAGGACATCCCCATTTGGAACACTATACGTCCACCATCAAATCACCCGTGGGCCAATATTCAGTAATTGGCTCCATTCTGAAGAAGTGCCTGGTGTGGTTTTTACACTAAGTGGTGGGCCAAGGGCCTCTCGAACGTACGTTAAAATATCAGGTACAGGAAATGTTCCCCTTTTTTTGTGGGCAGTCGTCCTGCCATTGATTTAGCAATAGCTAAACACAAACACATGTCCGCCATATGACATTGCTTTGAAGATGTATGTGGCAGGTAAGTGGGGGGGGGGTACCTAAGCTGAGTGACAAGGCAGAGAGAGACGCCATAGAGGGGATGTACAGCGAGAACCACGGAGGAGAGACAGTGATTTAAATGGTGTGGTTCTCCGGGCATGACCGATGTGTTGTTAGCAAGGCACTGCATCTGTTCGTCACAGTGGCGCCGGTCTGATAAATAATTCAGGTATGATTGCATAAAAGTGTGGTCAATACAAGAGGTCGTGTCGATAGCAGCTCGGGTAAGGCTTGCTTCCTCATATGCCCTGATTGTGCAAGTGAAGCGTTAAAAGCTAAAGCGGAGTGGAACCGCTAGGGGCTGGCTGTCTACCGCTATGTCAGAGCCCGTCTCACTTTTTAAAATGTACACAGATAAGGTAACAATGATGAATCTGGTCTTTTTCCCTTCCTTTCGCCCTCTCTCAGAGGGTGAAAGTATTGATCTGAGAAGACAGATCTATTTGAATGCTGTTGAACCATTTCACACTTATTCTCCCTTTTAAAGATCAGACTTCTTACAAATGGCATTAGGGCAGACATAGTGGTGTTCTGTGAGGGCTGAGAGAAACCCATTAGGTCAATTCCATAGCAACATGCATTTCTCTCAGTAGACAAGTTCAATGGGTTTCTACTGCCACCAAGTGCTGGCCTTAGGCACTGCAAAAACTGCGAGAGACGCATCTATTGCACCCGAGGCATCAATGGCTGTTTGTAAGGGGGGTGATACGCACTCTGCCAGCCAGATAAAACCAAAGTTGAATGCAGTTGGTGGTGTCATAAATATCCCTAATGACAGACGGGCCTCGTATCCTTTTTTAAGCACACTGCAAAAAAATGCAAAAAAGGGAATGTTGGAAAACAGACACAAAAGAGAGAAGTGATGAAACCTAAAAGCTGCCATTTTAAAAAACATTGACCCTTTTCTCCTGGGCACCCTTAAAAAAAAAGAAAAGGAAACTGCAAGCCAGACAATAACAGCTTTACCTTGATCATATCACCAATCATTACAGCGAGAGCTGTCTGGGGAATCAGGGGGGGAAGCTGGCTGTTGATGAGGCGATTATGTGGCTTTACTCCTGTGCGTCCAAGTATGACGGTGGTATGAAGGCACTAAGGCTGCCGTGGAGAGGCCAGACCTTGTTAGCACACTGTTGTGCTGACTGGACTAGTTGGCTGAGCAGAGACGGGCTCCCATTGCGCCTCGGCGGGCTTACTGCAAGAGTAGCGGGGATTATAAGCAGGCCATCAGTGTGGCTCTCCGCCAGCCCCCCACAGCTAGAGCAACTTTGGTTTCCCCTCACGTTGACCCTTGTTGTCCCCTGCCAACAGCCTCTCTCAGTCACTGAGAAGAAGGGGCAAAGCACGACTATCGATAGCTTCAGTGTGGAAATAAAGGGAATATTCTGAATACATCCAGGGTGCTCACCATCGCTTGCTCACGCACCCTGGTGAAAGGCAGACCAGAGTAGTGTTTACTAGGGGCAGAAAAACGCACAGGGGGAGGAGCGATGCTGGTAGGGTTGTGACAGGAAACATGCACCTTCGAATTGCCACGCTGAGCGTGATAACCCAGACCCAGCCCACGGAAAACAAGTAAAAAAATAAATACAAATAAAAATAAAAATAAAAAAAGCAAGCAACCCCGATATACTAAGCAAATAACTCTCTGAACATAAACAAACCGAGGGGAGCGCCAAACCGATAAAGAAGCACGTGAAGGAGTCGGGAGCGATAAAACGTGCCGATACGTGGAGTCTGGCCGCGGCGTGCACAGTTAAAGCATATGCGCCGGGAATGCGATGGGAGGACGCATACAGAGAGGCGGGCTGTAAAAAAAAAAGAAAAAAGTGTCATAAAGTTTATGGAGCCTAATGCAGCTATGCAGGGGCCTCCCGCTGAGCCAGGCGACGCCGCCAATGCTGTCCCAACGTGTGACAAAGCTGCGGGGGAGAGATGTGAAACTGGGAGCATAGCCAGCATTCACAAGCCCCATTACTGTTATATTGCATACAATTCATCCACGCTGCTGCACACAATACTACTGTCCAGTAAAGTGCTCACAGATTAAAGAGCTACAGAAATAAAATAAAAGAATACAAATCATCCAAAAATACACACAAAAAAAATTACACTTCTTGGTTCCGTCCTCGTATTATTACCCCCTCTAACTCCTTGACAATATTCAAAGATATCGCATCTAAAACTAATGGAACTGCTGTGAAAAATAACAGCACTACCTAAAGGAGATGTACAGTCGCCACATGCATGCAGATAAGCACGCAGCCACAAACACAAACACACACACACACAAAGTGAGGCATACTATAAACCATTGCAAACCCCCACCCCCCTAGGATCTAATACTGTATCAACATACTGTGACCACTCCAGCCTTTTATGTTCCCTTAAAAATAATGAGATCCAGCTCTTCCCTTTTGATAAAAGAGAAATGATTGTTTGTTGTCTTTGAAAAGACTTGTTGTATAATACACAACAAAGGACACTTGCAGAGGAGAAAAGATGGAAGGGAGGAAGGGAAGAAGGAGACAGAGGAACTGAAAATGAAGAAAGACATCGCAAAGAACAATAGAAACCTTACAATATAACATAAATGGAGATAAAAAGAAACAGGGACCTCTCTCTCACTGCCAGTGAATGCTAGACTCAGACCTGCCTTCCCACCATGTTCATTTTTTATTTATTTATTTGATTGTTTCTCCTCCTATGCAAAACCATTACATTCCCTGTCTCCAGCACAGGTCAAATGTTATAAAGGCCTGAAGAAAAGTGATTGGGTCGAAGCTAAATGCAGTCTGCTACAAGTAGCAAGTTTAGCAGTATTTAGCGGTACACCATACTATTACATACTATAATATTAACCATTATTATTGTGTGCTTTGTGGTTTTTCATGTTTTATTTCAACAGTATTTTTAACAGTAGTCAAAAATAGAGAATAATAGTAAGGTTCTAAACACACAAAAAAAGAAAACTACTCCAGTACAATACAGCTTAATTTAATTGCGAATTACTATTATTCAGAGCCCCTCACCTGTCCACATCCTATATAAGCACACCAAATAGTTAAGATAAGAGAGGCACAATAATAACCATTTATAAAAATGGCTGCAGACTGGATAGATAATGATCGATCAGGTCCCACTTGACATTTATGAGAAAAATTGTTAGCAAAATGATATGTGCAGAAAAAGTAATGACAATGAAGTGTAAACACACGCCCAAGGAGTGATGACTGATGGTCCCAGTGGAAAAGGCATAACCACTTATCTGTGCTCACAATATTAACTGCTGCTCTATGACATTCTAATGAAAACAGCATATTCATGAAGAAGCAAAGCGAAGGCTGAAAGATGCTGTGTGCATTAATAATGATGCACAATATGAATAATTATTAGACGGCACAAAATTATGTTACTCCTATTTTTATTTCTTTAAAAAACACATTTGCCTGAGCGCATTGTATTAAACTAACAAATTCACACAGCAGGCAACATTCTAAAACAAAAACTTCCCTGTGGGTTATTGTATAATTATAATTTTTATAAAATCAACAAATATGCACCTTTTGAGTAAATGAATAAAAAAAAAACAATTAAAAGACAGATTTCATTTATACACAGTCTTGTAAATGTAACACTTATTGCTCGGCTCCTTTCTCAAAGACATTTAACGTCTCAATCAGGTGAACACCACATAAAGATTTCAGCCCATCAATGAAGGTTCACTGAAACAGCTAGATTCTGAGCATGATTCCTTGATCTTAATTTAAGACAGAATCTGTGGCGAATACTGACGGAGGCCATGAGAAGCAGGCTATTGATTCATTTGTCATTAGTGTTCTTTTAAAGCACCAGGGACGTGTGCCACATCAAATCACCTCAACCTTCTGCAACCGGTTTAGTATCTTGTTTGAGAAAAAAAAGGAAAAAATAACAACGTTTGGAGGCATATGGGTTTGGAACTGGGAAATTAAGAAGAGGGGGCCTTGATTTTGTTTCAGGCTTGTTTTTCGTTTTTGTTTTATTAGTCCTTCCTAAGCTCTGACACAATGTCTTCTCACTGCGCTAAGAGGAGGCAGATGTCTTTGAAACTGCTGGTTATTAGGTGGCTAACAATTTGTGTGTTTGGATTGGAGAAGGGCTGCTATTCAGTGCATTCCAAGTCGAGAAAATTCTTCACCCAAAGAATGTTAAAGTATGTACCATGAAATATATTACTGAAAATATAAATAAGTTTGGCATTAACTATTGGAAAGTGTAGTCTAGGCTAAGGCATTTGGGGCAGCAATGAGAGGAAAGTGATACAGTGATCAGAAGCAGGCAGCACAAGACAGCCCTTCATTCCGCTGATGAGAAGCTCCGACAAGACAAGCTCAGCTCATTTCACTCCAGCAAGCAAAGCATAAGCAGTAGCTTAGCAGCTGCAGCGTTGATCTGGCCAAGCTAGCCGAACAGAGCCATTCCCAAGTTTACTGCATGACTGCACAAGAATAACACACATTTAGCTTTCTCATTGGAGAGCGGTTTGAGTTCTGGTTGTTGTTTTTTTGTTTTTAGAATATATCTTATATTGAATGTATTGGATGTATTTTGAATAGCACGTCAATACACTTGAGGTGCAGTACAATGTCTTTCATGGCAATACAAACAGTGGAGATTGTACTGTATAAGGAGATGTGAGCCAAAAATACTGAGCCAGAATAATAAATCTTGAACACCGGTATATGCCATCAAAATATAGAAATGTTGCTCTAACCTAACGCTAGATGGATGACTAAAGCTAGACAGAGGTAACAGAAACAAAATTACTTTACATGAAATTATAATCCATTATATACTAAAATATATACTATGTTGGTAAACCATTAATAAATGTTTTCACTCTTGCATCAGAAAATTGCCAGGTTGTGACCCCAACGTCTAAGCATGAGACCGAACTCTTATGAGTTATGTGACCCATTACGCCCCTAATATCCATCTAGTCATAATTTCTCCTCTCCGTATGACTTGTAATTTTGTCTTGTTCCCTCTCCCTCTCCTCCTCCTCTCCTCAGACCTCCGACACAGGCAGCCGACGAGAGTACAAGTGGTGTAGTGGATACAAACTCCAAAGAAACAAAGGCAATATGTAGAAGTCAATGTCAGTCAATTGTGGAAGCCCGCCCATGTCTCGCCAGGCAATCAAAGCATTGAAGGAGAGTTTCCACACACACACACACACACACACATACACACACACACAGTAGGTCTGCTTCCATGAGGGTCAATGTAGGCTGTTCTGTTCTGTGTGTGAATCTGCTGCTTAACATAACAGACAGTACTTCCATTGAGTTTATCAAACTCGATTAAAAGACAGTGGCATAAAGCAAATCACATTTATTAAAAACATAAATAATCATCTTGCGACCTGTCAGTTGGACATGTTTACCACATTGTCCTGCCTAAACACACTTCAGCTGAGCCCTGTTTTTCGATGCCACATAAGGCAGGTCCCATGCTGCAAACATTGTTTTTACTGCCAAAAACATGAATTGATCAAAATAAAAATAAAACGTTGTATCCATTATTATTTAATGAAAGAGAACTTGTGTAAGCCAGCTATTGCTAATAGCACATCTGCGCGCACACACACACAGACGCACACACACTCAACCCGCACCACCTGACATCTGGAGCCGGCCGATGTGTTGCCGTGGCAACAGGCAGCCTTTGGGGGGCGGGGGCGGGTGGGTGGCGTCCAGTCATATGGATATTGATCACCTCTCTGTGGTGTGGTGATGACTCCTGCAGGTCAACACAAGGCCCTCAAAATAAAAACCCATTCTCTCCAGCACTGACGCACACTAGTTCCCATCGTCTCTCAGCGGCGTTCCATCTGGGCCGCGGGGCCTGTCGGTGCTAGCGGAGCGCGAGGGAAGTCTGCGGGCCACAATAACGCAACGGGAGCCCCTGATGCATCGCGGGAGGACGTGGCGCTTGAGTGCCGGCCCAAATCAGACCGGTTCTGACCAGAGAGAGCCAAGCGCGGGGCCGTCCACGCTGAATGGGCCTGCTGCAGCGCCCGTGCCCTCAGACTGCTGTCTGGCCCCGGTCTGGACCGGTCGGGACCGGTCGGGACGCCGCGGTCAGCTACGTGGGGGTGCTCATCGCCTCCGGCTCAATCAAAGAGGACGGGAGTGCAGGTGAGACTAAGCAACAAAGCACACTTACACACTGGCCAAAATGGATTAGAGCCAATTTACACAGTCGTCTGCTCCCCGCCTCCTTCCCCTACCTGGGGAGGGGAAAGTGCCAGAGAGATTTCATGCCTGAGACAGAGGAGTAAGTGTTGCAGGCTCCCAGTCGACAATTCTAGC
>JAODLI010001215.1:0-11422 GCA_027575585.1 Percopsis omiscomaycus | reverse complement strand
TTGATGGTTTTCATGAGACCCCCCTTGAAATGACCAGGACCCCTCATTGCCCCCCCAATCAAAATGTTCTGGAGCCATCGCTGCAGACATGGCTCTCTTTATGGTATTTGTGGAAATAAAAACCACCCAGCTGAGTGGTTAAAACAGTCCTGGAAGTTAGTATGTTAATAATGTTGCACGTGTGTATTGTGTTGATTACGTCTTATGGTTAGTATGCAGGCATTTGGAATGCCTGCATGAGTAAAAATTGTATCTTTCTACGCACGTGACTGTATGTTGGTGTTTTCCTGCATCAGTGTGTATTATGCTGTTTGTTCTACCCTGCAGAGGACGACCAGGCTACTGCCGGCTCTCTAGACACGCTGCTTGCTAATTAGACTGAACGGTTGCTTAGTTCCCAGCGAATGGCGCTTCACTGAAGCTTCAGCACACCTGATGAATAATGCATATTTTCACAGCACATTAATTTGGCAAATATTTTTCTGAACCAACTCCAAAGGCACGTGACCCACCAGCACTGAAAATATCCCCCTCCGCATGGCTCTCCTATATTGACATGCTAATGACTTAGCACAGCTGAATCAGAAACAGCTCTAATAAGCTTTAGCTTATTAGAGGGATCTGTTGCTGCAGCCTTTAGCATACGTGTAGTTTTAATGATTGGTTTGTTCAAGGGTGAAATCTTGATGATCAGAGGGCATTAGTGGTTCATTAATAGGGGCGACACCTGTGTCTTAATGCAAGTCTAGAGGTCCAAAAAGTAGGCTTATGGGTCTATATACTGGCTCGACAAAATTGTGTGAGGAAGGAGAAGAATAATATTCAAGCTTATTTTAAAAACTACTTTTAGGGGTGACCTCAAAAAAAGGAACTTAATCCTAAATTGCAGCGGTCTATTTCTTTAGCCTATGCCTAATAGATGTCTCAACTTGCAAATTGACTCGGTTACACAGTGTGCTTCTAAGCTATTCTTTTTTTGTCTATCCTATTATAGAGTTAGTAAAGAGTTAGTATGAATAGGAGGTAGAAGAGGGTTTGGTTTGAGAGAGTATACCAGAGAAATGTCAGACAGAGGTTTTATTTCATTTCTATTTAACTTGATAGAACATGTGTGTTCTACTGTTTTGGAAAGTAAGCAACACACTGTTGTGCATTTAAGACCAGTCACTAGTTTACCAGGCCTAATGGATTCCCATTAGCTTGCCATAGAGGTTCCATGTGTTTTCTTCCAAGGTTCGGTTACACTATACTCCAACCCTATCAGAAAGTCACCAGACAACAAACACAAATTTGTGAACCTGGACAAAACCACAACCACAACAACTGGAGCACTCATCAATGCTGATGATGTTTAGAAGCCGCTACATAGTAGAACAAGGCACATGCACAAGGCACTCTCTGAAAATGAATGGATTGGAAGAAACACATTCCTCCACAGTTCAAAAGACTAGGATTTAGCCTCTAGAAGATTATGAGGTCTGATATGCTCAGTGGCGAGAAGTTTTGGTGGGTACAGGACGTGACATTCAAACACGTCAACTCACTCACCACTGTTTAGAAAAGTTACATAGTGCAGGTACGCAAGCCTGACAATAAATTAAAAGAGATAGGCAAACATTTAGGAAAGACCAACTTCAAGGGCGACAGGCCACAACAGTTTACACAGTGCCAACCACATCCTAAAGCTGACAAAACAGAAGGCTTACTCATACCTGGATTGCTGCTACTCGCTTATTTCAACCCCAGAACTTGAGCGGAGGCGGGTACATTAAAGAGGCAAGAATTTATTTGCGCTGACTCATGGACCCTCCCACGAATGCCAGCGGCTAATGACAAGACTGATAATGTGGGATTGATTGTTGAGGCTAGGAGGCCCGGCAGAGCTGGTCTAGTGAGCGCCCGGCTCTAGCTCATCCATTTGGCCGCTCCGCTAGCTGAGCCCAGGCTCAAGACAGGAGTGTGCATTGTTGGAAAGAGCTCTCCCAGACTGCTGATGGGCACCCATGTGTAATTATACACTCTCCACCTGACTCAGCAGGAGTCTATCGCTAGGCACACACACTTGAATGTCTCACACAATCCCGCACAGCTAATGGAGATGGATAATATTATACACACACACACACACACACACACACACACACACACACGCATACAGTACAGTATGTGCAATTTATACAAAATGCCGAAATGTGTTGCCTTGAATTTGACAAGACACATGCTATAGATAGTACTTGTGTTTCCTTTTTGTTTTCTTGTGTTTGTATTTCTGTCTATCTTGTGTACTTGTGTTTGTGTGTGTGTGTGTGTGTGTGTGTGTGTGTGTGTGTGTGTGTGTGTACTGTGAGACAGAGTCAGACTGTCTTGACCTCCAGGGCCACAGGTTTGAGACTGAACTCATTAGTAATTTAAAGATCTTTTTCTGTCATCTCATATCAATTATTCACTTCTGTTTTTTTAAGGTTCAAGGGGCACAGCGGGGGGTGGGGGTGGAAGCAAAAAAACATAGCAGCCCTTTAAGCTTCAAAGGCAGGAAAAACTTTTTGGACAAACTAATCTATGTTCCACCTACTCAAAACATAGCATTTAGGTCTTCTCTATGTGAATAGTAAAATTGCAATAACAACATTAAAATAATCACAAAACACCAGAAAGGTGAATTAAACTCAGTCAATTTAGATAGTTGATTGAAGTAGAAAAAATGTAAATGACAAAGGGAATGCGATATTTCCAAGATGAATAACCAGCTGTTTTTTATTATACTTTAGTTATACGGTCCACATTGATTTACTGCCGCTCCATTTGCCAAACCTCAACCCGCCTCAAGGCAGTATTATGCCTTTCATGCCTCTATATTACTGCTATAGAAAAGGCATACTAGAAGATTCAATGCCTCTGTCTAATCGTAACCTGGAATGTCCCATCACCTGAGCAGATTTAAGTGGTATTTGAGAAACCTTACTTGAGTCTGAGGGCAGGTGTGCATATTTCAGCAGGGTGGAACAGTGACTAGCTTACCGTGAAAAATATATCACTCCTGTAGGACACCCAAATGAGTGTTTTCACAGATGGGACGGAGTGCTGCATTCCATGCAGTTCCCTTCCCAAAACATCGACCACAGGTCATAAAGGCTGTGTGAATACTTACACAAATCGTCCGTTCACTCTAGCTGTCAATTAGACACAGCTCTGAAAGCCAAAGCCAGGATTTCAAGAAGTCATATTCTTGGAACAATTGCCGTAGATTCTCAGTAACAGCCACAGGCGATATAATAAACATCTCACTACGTGGCTAAGGTCAACGAGCTTAGCTATGCAAAATTTCTTATCGCACACCCTATTAATATTTACCTAAGGTTTGAATGGCTGTTCCAACATAGCTCTGAAGTATACCAAGACTGTATTGCATTTACACATACGTGTGTCCTGTGTATTAATGGTGGGGGCTTTATGTACGAGTACTCTTAGGAATGCATGTTTTGAATGTTATGTCAATAATAAAGCCCTCGAACTGCATGGCATACCGCCAATTTAAATGATCCTACTCAAGTGCACGCCAGTCTTTTGTGATGTTGTCTAAATCAAAAGTGTTTTCATAAATCAAATCCATCATTAGCACTTTTGAACGAGGGAGTGGAGCAGTGCTGAAAGGCTGCCTAACAGAAGGAAGCATGGGCTACAGGCTTTTTTGTATATTTTGTGTGTGTACCTCAACAGAGCATTCAGGGTTAGTGACTTCATCAGGAATCACCAGGATCACCCAGTGCTATAAGATCGTTTTTCAGGCTCTTATTTAGCTTATAATAGTTTTGCGAACTTTCTTTAACTTAAGCCAACATCGGCAGTTTTAGCTAAATTCTTTTCACAGATTATTTCGAAATGTAAACGAGATGCTTCCCCAAGAAAGCATCTCGCGACCCCTTGAGAACAACTGCCTTAGAGGTGTGGAATATTCCACACATTGGTATGAGGACAAGCATAGTGTGAGGTCAGGGTTAATACATGTTAATACGTGTATTACAACTGTGTGTGCAGGCGTTTGTTGCCACGAATTTGTTGGCGAGCTCAGAAGGGGGCCACTCAATAGGTCTGATTTATCGTGTGCTGGGAACACACTGAACTCTCCCCTTCACATTATGGAGATGCCGTGGCTAGTTGGGGGCGGCTGAGCTGACATAGTGGATGTGTGAGAAAACTGTGGGTGGGGTGGAGAGATTTATGTTGTGATTCCTCATATCTCAGAAGCACCTTTAGGAGCGGGGACCATATATCTGCTTTAGGTGGTCGCGATCACCAGAGCCCTGGCTTTCATTGGCTTGGAAACGCACATAGCACACTCATATGCCCGCGCACCCTGTTTGACACCAACAACAAGGCTGCTGTTGCTGAGTTATCATTAGAGGGAGAGCTAAGTCGGTTACCCCATGGGAATGCCAGGGGATGAACACGCAAGAGGGAGTACAGGGAAGGATGGGGCGGAGGGGGGTCTGAGCTGAATAAAACGGCACAAAGACGAGTGTTTGTGATGGGAGGAGGATAGGTTGAGCGAGGTTTTTAACTGTGGGCAGACAAGATGCAAACAGTACGAACAGTATGAAAGCAAACAGTACAGTAGTCCAAAGGTTTAGTGCATCCAGTAGATGTGCTTATTTTTCAGGAAATAAAAGTGAAAAATCAGTAAATTGACCAACAAGTCGACTAGTCGACTAATTCCAAACTGACCTATAAAGGGCACCTCTTCCACGTACTGCGACACTGAGAACACAGCTTATGTATACATAACCGCCTTACACTTTTACTGTTCATGCTATGAGAGGCATGTCAGTCTCCAGTCTATGCACACTCTCTTGGTAGGCTAATTCACAGACAAACCAAGTATACCTGGAGAACAGGCAACAGATGTTTACCTATGCAAGTATAGAAAAGTCAGGTTAATGTATGCATGGAGCAAAGACCTGTGAATGTATATGTATATGCATGCGATCTCAAATATGGCCTATAGCGTATCAGTAGCTGTTAACTATGAGCACAAACTTGCTATATATGTCTGTTAATATGCCTGACCGTACAATCTAGTTCACCGCAGCTTTACCTCCATGCTTCTCAGCGTGAGGGAGAGAATCTGTCAAAAACAGCTGCCTCTCCTTTCGTCATGTGATTTACTGTTTCCAATCCCTGAGGTAGACGCCTCTTCTGTCTTGCTGGCGTCGTGACCCCCCCGCACACTCCCCTGTCCTGTCTTGTCCTGTCCTGGGACCTTGGCTGATGTGTTATTTACTGCCCAGCGCCTCTCTGTGTGCACGGAGTCAACACAGCATGGCTGGTTGAACACAGGAGCTACCTATTGCATAGAAGCATGCCCTGCTGTGGAGAATTACACCATTTTCCCTGGGGAGTGGCAGAGATGTTTATGTTCCTACGACCATTACAGGTCCACATGGTTACACTGACACATCTAAGAGAGTCACAAAGACACATCTAAGATCATTGGCACTAGGGGGAGAGTTTCGGTAATCCCCCCCACTGATTCTAAGAAGTTCTCCAAGCATGGCAGAAGTGAAGTTGTGGCCTTAAAAAAATGGACAGAGAAGTCAACAATAAGCACTGAAAGACTATTAACCTGATGTGACTTAACATGGCATAAAAGCACTCACTCGGGTAAGCTTTACTGTCAGGTGTTTTCACATGGGACAGGTCCTGAGGAGGACTAAAGCAGTATTTTAGGAGGGGTTCGTCTGTTCTAAAATAACCTGAGGAGCAAGAAAATTTTGCCTTAAAAGTGCCGTTGAGCTATTTAAACTAGACAGTTTTCAAACTTTTTAACATCTCCTGAGTAAGCTGTCTGAATAAATATAATATTTAGCAGTCTGTGACAAACATTTTCCTTAGAGCAGTCAGTGAGTTTTAGAACTATGTCAGGACCAAAAATAGTTGAAGGCCTCTATCTGGCACATCCCTACGTGGCAATTGCTGCCAGTGTGTTTAAATGTACCTGGATCCAAGGGTGAGACAAAATTAACACAATCTGTGCCCCCAACTGAGCAGTTTTAAATACCTTAGCCTTAAGGCAGAGACAGAGACGCAAAAGAA
Source organism: Percopsis omiscomaycus (assembly GCA_027575585.1). Classification (NCBI taxonomy): domain Eukaryota; kingdom Metazoa; phylum Chordata; class Actinopteri; order Percopsiformes; family Percopsidae; genus Percopsis; species Percopsis omiscomaycus. Next base: position 5,332 of record JAODLI010001215.1, on the reverse strand, counting down.
TGGACGAGAAAGTTTGGAGTTCATTATAAATCTACAGTCTCCCCGGATCTAAAAGAATTCCAGAAGAAATTCCTTCTCCTAATCACCACCTCCGTATTCTCTGTAATTACCACTGACAGACCAAACTAACAAACTGTTCTTTTTTTCTGGCACAACAGGTGGAGTAAAGCCTGGCTAGGCAGCCTGCCAGCCTCTTTTTTTTTCTTTAGCTAGTTACATTTCATTCGGCTTGGAAACCAATAACAACAAATTTAAGAAAAAAACAAACATGTAGTAAAGGAGGGGACTCGCAAAGTGATGCTCCAAAAATGTGTGCCCAGAAAATATCCTAAAGAAGTTGACCTTTCCTTTAAATCAAAAACAGTGCTGTGAGGTTGAGTTTTTAACCCCTCCTTTAATGAACAATTCAGACCAATTTATACCTCCTACCTACAGTATACATCTTTTACCTATCTTTTTCTAACACAGAAATCCTCTTTGACCACTTTCCTGGATGTGCACATCACAATACAAGGAAGTGCCGTTGCTTAGATAAAAACCAAAAGGGAAATTCCATCGATTGTCGGAAATGCATTAAATAATGCATGTGACATATATTTGTGGTTTAGTGATAATTTTGGTTCAACAATGAAGATGGACTGAACACTAACTGGAAGCTTTTGGTTAGATACTTTATTGCTCACAGACAATAACTATGGATGGATAAGAAAGGTGAAAGTTGAAATTAGGACGAATTCTTATTCGTCCTACAAAATACATCACCTAGTTTACGACCGCGAAGTTACCCTGAAATCTAAAGCAATACTCTACTTTAGTTAAACCCATAGGCGCTTTTCCACTGCAGGAACTCGCAGGGGGGGCGGCACCTTTAGGTGTTTTCCACTGCAGGAACCAACCCTATAGGAACTCTTTCAGGGCCGTTTACGGGGGCGAAATAAGTATCTACTCCGGGATAGGTACTTCTGAGCGGCCCTGAAAAACTGCTAGGCAGGGTTCTAAGCATATAAAAAATATTTATGTTCAGCGAATCTCTACACCAAGTTTGTGCCGATAGAAAAAGTATTTATGATTTATTTATGATTGTATTTTTGCTGTGTATGAACAACCAGGAAATGTCCTTGTCTAGTGAACCTAACTAGGAGTGTGAAGTTGTAGTCTTGGTTTGGTCTCTAGTCTTGGTTAATGTTCAAGGCATATAAAAACATTTATTTTCGGCAAATGTTAATTACACCATCATTGTCCGCCGCCGCATTGCGAGAAGCCACACATTTGGTAGTATACTTTGGCCTTAATTCCCCATATAGGCTAACAGAACAAAGAGCAATGTAGCAACCATTTCAGTTCCCTCAATGTTGATGTCTGTTGTCGTTGTTATGACGTCGCGGTCAAAGCTATAGCCAAACTATTAAGTCAACTCGTGAAACCAGAGGTTTACACTGCAATGGAAACAGAAAGGCTGAAAGGTAAGATTAGGGGGCTGTTCCTGTAAACGTTTGCAGTGGAAGTGCCCCGAGTTCCCCGGTGTTCAACGGCCATTGTTACTCAAGTTAGTCAGTTTGTTGTTGTACAGTTAAATTTAAGGTATATTTTAATTTTTTATCCAAAACGGATATATATCTTAAATTAATGCTACAGCTATATAATTTTGCAAACATTTAAGAATCAATATAGACAAACGAAGACACATTATGTCTGTGTTTTTGAGAAACAATGGAAGTCAATGGTGGTTCCGGTCCGCAAACAGTCAGGGGTTTAACAAACGTTCAGTATTGCTTTAAATTTGGGGGAAATTTGGTGGGCGTAAACTATGTGAAAATGATGTATTTTGGGGGGCGAACATGATCTGATGAATTGACGGCTGCCTTGGCTGTGGATTGGAAATAAGTGTGGTGTGAAGGAAAGGCTGGGCGAGCCGGGGGTGTGAAAGATGTGCATATGGGGAGAGCGAAAATGGGATCAATCTTTTATCGCTGCCATGTGCTCTCATTCTTAATGGACCTGACTTGGGAGCGGGGCTTTCCGTCACATCGCACAGCCAGGAACGGTGCGCGAGGGAGGGAACAAGTGCAGGAGAAAGAGAGGGAGAGAACACGAGAGGAGAGCTGTATTCAAGTTGGGCAATAATGATTTAGATATACATAAATATAGATAGAAAAACAGAAACTGAAATGTAATTTGTTCATGTGTACAACTGTGTGCTCATCTGGGTGTCATGTTTTAAAAGGGGCACTCCCCAATTTATGTCCAGTACTGCCCAATAGTAAAAACTAGAGTTTTGATTTGAAACATGCCCATTCCACACCTGAGTGTTAAGTGGCTGGTATTCCTCTCTACTCCTCGCCCCTACAGAGATCCTAGGTTCACATTGTTCAGTATCACCCACGCCTACAGCTACACACCCTTTTGTCCACAAAAACACTGGAGTGGAAATTTGTGTGAGGTTCTGGGGTAGCTACAGTGCAATCAAAGAGTAAGGTGGAAAAAGTTTTGAAAGGTTCTGGTGTTTATATTAGACACAATGAAGAACGACAACGCAAACATGAGTCATTTGTTCAAAGCACAGCAAACACGAGACTAACATGGGTAGCAGGTGACTTTTTCATTTTCAGAAAGACGGAAACAGCAATGACATTTTCTCAACAAATTTGGTTTGGGCTTTTTTTTGACCCCCTCAAGTTCATCTGCAGGAACTAGGCATATGCTCCTGATAAGCAAGATCAGAAAGAACAGGCATGTGGATGAACGACTTGAAAAAGTCGCATCATAGGTCCCAAGAGATATGCTACCGTTGTTGTGCATGGATTAGCCTTCATTGCCTTTTAGGCTGAATGACAGATAGACAGACTGACACTAAGAGGTAAGGAGTCCATCTGTGTATTCGAGCAGAAAAAAGAACAGTAAAAATAACATTGCAGAGAACAACACTAAACTCTCAAGAGGACACTCTCACAGCCTCACTCTTGCGATAGAAAAGAAGGCATATCCAGGCAGAGTGCAAGAGAGAGAGAGAGAGAGAGAGAGAGAGAGAGAGAGAGAGAGAGAGAGAGAGAGAGAGAGAGAGAGAGAGAGAGAGAGGGAGTGAGAGAGAGAGAGAGAGAGAGAGAGAGAGAGAGAGAGAGAGAGAGAGAGAGAGAGAGAGAGAGAGAGAGAGCTCCTGTGTGTACTGGGCCGAAAGCTAGCTAACTGATAGCAACAGTTCCTGTTCTACAAAGTTAATATGTGGCTGGCACCTGAAATACTTTTAAATGAGAAGACACAGGTATATATACACAATTCTGAAACTTACTGGCGTAGATGCAGCAATACCAATCCTAACGCTCTCAGTAAACATAGCAACTTCCATGGCAGGGGGAATACTCTAGCTCATTCAGTACTTAAGAAACTATTTCAATCTCCATCTCACATGGTTGTGAGATGAGTGTAAATGGTTGATAAACATATCAACATTTACACATATTTAACATAATATATCATGTATTTTTGGTCTTTAACATTGCTTAGTGGATCTTTAACCTTTAGAATTGTGTGTAATTGTTTTGATTTATTAATTATGTCCAGAAGGGGATAGGTTGAGCATTAGTGTTTGGTTTGTCCAACCACCACAAAATATAGCTCTGAAGTGAGGTACTCCATGGAGGTAAACTGCTAATTTTGTGCATGTATTATGCATGTAGAGTATGCACTGCATAAGGGTATACACTGCATAAGGAAATACCCTGCCAAAAACGGGATGTTCTACTAAACATGTAACAATATCAGATGTTATACACTAGCCTACCTCTTGTAAAAAGGTATTATAAATGCTGGACTCGGGCTCGTTTCTCCATGTTCTCTGATCCACAACCGATGTTATCTTTATGGGACCAAGTTCATTCTCTGTCCCGCATAAACACAGATAACACATAAGGTGTAGCTGTTCACTCCCACGGTCAAACAGGAAATACAAGCGACCTCTCAGAGGGGTTACCAATCGATGGCACTGACTGGCCAACTTACGCAGCCTGCTAATGAGCTCCGAACACTCCTGCTCTGACATTCAGCATAATGATGAGTCAATGCTTCATCATGTCAGCATTGGGGATGTGCAGCATGTTAACAGTTAAATGTACTTTTGGTGAGCCAGTGAGCTGAACCCTGCCCGTGTCCTCCGTAAATTAATCTTTAATCCTTAAACGTGTGTGAGGTGCGAGCGAACAGCGTAAGTGATACTGCTCACATGACAAAAAGGGAATGTGTACACACACAGAAAGACCTGGGAGTATCGCACATAAAAATGAAAAACAAAAGTAGGATCTAGGGGTCAAAATTGCTATATTTTCAGGATATGGCACCAAACTTACATGTTTTTCAATGAGCTTGGTCATGGTAACTGAAGCTGTAAATACCTATACCATGCTAATTCATTTACTTTAAAAGGGGAACTTGTGGTTATGTACATTCCTCTCTACACCTCCACCTCCTGCATTCATTCTTCTGCAATCACTCACACTGTTGTGGACAGTTGTGTTTCAAACATCAACAGTGAGCTGGGGCAAAAACTTCAGGTTTTAAGGGCGCTATAACATAATTGAGGAGCGTACATTTTAAACCGTCGAGGAAACATAACCTCAGTGTAGCCTACTAGTAATTACAGTCATGCTTGACCATGGAACAGGATTTTTTGTAATCTTCGATATTATCACAAACGTTAACCATCTTCCCTCCCAGTAGAAACTAAACTAACATGTCAGAGATGTGAACAGAGTGTGAGGTGACAAAAAATATTTTTGTGTGGCAGTGAGGTGGCAACAGGTACATTTAAAAGAGACGGCACAGCTGTTCAAAAGCTCAACAAACTAACAAACCCTAACTCACAGTGAATACCACATGAAATTACACACAGACCCACACTCAGTTCAGAGGCTGGGGTAACCTGTTTCTGATCACTCTAAACACAGAATGTAGAGAAACATTAAAGGAGCAAAACAGAACAGTACAGTACGCATATTATCTGGAAAAAGAAAATAATTACTTACAATGTTTTTCTTCCTTGTTCTGTGCTTTTTCTCCCTCTAGCTGTACGTGTTTGTTTCTTAGGTAAATGCTTCCCGTTTCACAGCGCGGGGGAACTGACTGCATTGGAAATGTGTGAGTGTGTGTGTTAAGAGTCCAGCAGAGGTTCAGGTCTGTCGGTCGTGCCAGTCCGCGGAAGATTAAAGGGCTGTCAGTGCTGCTGTCGCTTGCCCGCCCCCTAACCAAACCCCCCCCTCTCTCTTGCTCTCTCCCTCCCTCTCTCTCTCTCTCTCTCTCTCTCTCTTTGCCTCTGCCTGAGGAATGCGACTCTCCTGGGTGT
>JAODLI010001214.1:0-10000 GCA_027575585.1 Percopsis omiscomaycus | reverse complement strand
AGAGGGGTCGCCACATCCACCAGCTGTTTGTAGTACAAGTACAGTTTACCTACTTGGCCGCCGATGTGCTGCAAGGAACCTCCAGCGTACGAAACCTAAGCCGGGACCACCACACCTGCGCGTTGACGTCGGAGGAGAGACACCAGATAATCTGTCTTCAGTGACCCGTAGACTCACCTGTGAGAGAAGGACGTCAGATATCCTCGTGGGAAAACACCCCCCCCCGTCTAAATCAGTGCTTTGACACTGAGTGGTCGCGAAGGCTTTCCTGTCAGCGCTGTGCATGTATAATACATGGCTGTCCCATCAATGATTCAGAGCCGGGCGGGCACTCTGGTCCGGCCTGGTGGGTGTTGATAAGGGCATTCCGGGCAGGAGCTGTTGTGGTTCGGTGCCCACGGACAGCATCCGCTGGGGGCTGCGCTAGCTGGCTGGCAGGAGTTTACATGACGACTCCACGGTACCCTGTGTTTACCGGCTGCTTTCTGTGATTGCCGAGGACCCGTTGCGTATCTGCCACTCTGGCACAGAGAGTTTCCCTTCTACAATCTGCAACCCGGTGGAAAGCTTTTAAATAAAAACAAAACCGCTTTTTCACACTTTTACTTGTTGGATGAACACGGTTGTTTCCTCCTAAACCAGCAATCAGAGACCATCTATTTGGCGGGTTTCAATTTTTGTGTCACATATTCTTTTGTGAAGTAGAGACCACATTTTTTATTTATTTTTGTCGCCATGATTGGCGTTAACAGCCTCCACTCAGCGGGGCGCCTCCGCTCACGCTCCCTGTGCTCCGTGCGCTATGGGCGGGACTTCCGGATGATGGACCCATTTCGGTATCCCAGAACCCCACGCTCACGTTCTCTCAAACCGCTGGTGTTTCCAGACCTGCTGGGGAAAGCTCAGGATGGACAGAATCACCCGCAGGCTCGGAAGAGGAAGCAGGTATTGTATGCTGAAATCACACACAAAATAGTATTGCGCTTCGAAATGCAACATTTCACAACGAACTACACCGCCTCATTTCCACGTCGCCATTAAATAATCAAATAAAGTCACCGGAAAACTGCAAAGTTTGAATATCAGTTATGCCTAATTTCTCAGACAAACCAACCACCATTTTGCTATTATAGCTACAAACAGTTTACGTTTTATCATATTTTGTGCTCGCTGATAGATACATATCAGGGATTGGGCTCTTATTCCTGGATTTAGGACCATCCATGTGACTTGTACATTCATAAATACAGACACTTGTCATGTACCGGTTGAAGGGGACTGCTTCATTGCCAAGCCTGATTGGCCATATGCTGCAGCTCAGTGCAGCATATTGTGTAAGGCCACCACTCAAGGCTAATGGCCTTCATTTGCCGGCCCTGTGTGTCGTTGCTCAAGCGGGTAGGTTGAGGTGACGAACGTTTGTCCTGTTCTCTCTGAGCCTTGACGCTGAATGAGTCTGCTTGATGTCGACACCTTGTACACCCTCCTACACTCCTCCACACAGTCCAGGCTCCCTTCATCCATCTTTGGCCTCCTTTCCGTTTAACTTGCATGTATAGACGATAGCAACATTTCAGTTCCATTTAAACTAGCCTGAAAGTATACAGTATATCATACATACACACTACATGCAAACATGAAAACGGATAACCTTTTTAAATCCTTTTGTGTGTAAAATCTCATATATCACAATCAAAACTGGATTATTTTCAAGTGTATTGTGTCGTACTTTCTAAGACACTAAGATGTTTGCTAAGATTAGGTGTAAGGCATGTTGGCTTGCCAAGTCTTCATTTCATTTTTTTACCCTGGTGCTTGGCCTATTTCAGAAGCATTTCTTCATTTCCACAGAAGGAGTTTCAACCCTGAGAATGTGCGGCTCTTCTCACAGCAACAGATCAATACACGTTCACAGCTTACAAATTCCTTCAGAAGATTTTATGTCGGCCACATTTGTCCCACAAAAGAGGCTTGTGTGAAGCCTTGACCCGTTAGAAACCAGTATCTCAATCTTTCCTGATTGTTAATATTCAGCCCAAGCTTTCAGCGCAGTTTGAGCTCTCGGATTCACCACTATTTAGGACATAACGGCCATAACAGACTATATTCTAAGCTGGTTGGTTATGAATATTCACAATGCTTGGGCACAAAAAGAAATTAGGCCCAGTTTCAAAAGGAACTTGAATGAAATGAACCCAATTAGACACGCTGCATCAAACCCCATTATAAATCCAATTTTGTCTAGGCGAAAGCCACAATGCAACAGTAGCACATTCAGAATATTCGCGTATGTTAAAATGGTGTAAGTGTAGAAGCAAACCATCAGCGTTGGTCCCTTGATCAGAAGGGAGCGTAACGAAGAGGAGAAGGGCTTGACGGTAGTAGTGGTGAGGTCTCACTCCCCAGATGGCTGTGCACAGTGCGTGTGAGAGGGATGCAGGCTGTGTGGCGTCTGTATCGCAAAGGGTCACAAGATGGGTTTTTTATTTTTGTAATTATTTATAACCTAGTTTTCTTTTACATTCATACATTTTTCAGTTCAGGGTTGTATATAGATGCAATATATTTTGGTACGTCATAGTAACACACACACACACACACACACACCCACACACACAGGGGTCACAACAAACCACTTCCTTCTAGGGGGTCGTGGCTCAAAAAAGAAAACCCCTGCTGTAGGGTATCGGTCATTAAGTTACGGGTGAACTGTCACAGTTGTCCGTCAACTGCAGTATGTCCCTAGCCTTGATCTGTATCTGAAAACCAGAGTGTGACAGCTTAATGCTGCTCTCCTCTTTTCCTTCTCTTCGCTGCTAAGCACAGTCGCTGTATCACATTCAGCTGCCATATCTCACTGTCACTTAGGAAGCGGATTTGAATGTGAAGTATCTACATAAATGGCTGGTTTGTCAGTACAGATTTTGCAGCAGGCAATGTGAGGCATGTCTCTAAAGTGTGTTATAGTTTTTTAGTGAGGCACTGGACTGGCAGAGAATCAGTGCTGCCCATCCTTTTTATCATGTTTTATTTTTATTTTTTGTTATTATGTTACAGTATAATTTAGGTTTCTGCTTAATTTCAAAATATTAGGAAATCATGTTAGAGACAATATACAATGTGCGGTCAGTGCTAGCTAAATAAATACAGTTTATCTAGTACTTTCACTTGCTTGTGATTTTTTTTTTTCAACTTTTGACAGAGACCGCAGTCAAATAAAAAAAAAGTTTTGTTTTATTGCCACACAAGCAGCATACAATACATATTACTCTTTTTGGAGTTTAGTATCACAGTATCTAACCTATAATTCAGTTTGGTCGTCATGGTGAATGGACAGATGGGCAGATCAATCAGGATAGTCTAGTGGTCTAGGTGTTGGACTCCCAGCCGGAAGGTCGTGGGTTCAAGCCCCAGAGTTGGTCTACCTGTAAGCATCCTTGAGCATCCTTGAGCATCCTTGAGCATCCTTGAACAAGATGCCTAAGCCCCAGCTGCTCCATGTAATAGCGCCATGTAATGGTGACCTAATTGTAATTGTAATCAATCAACTAATGAAATTGTATGATTGATTTGTTAATCTGTTCATTGAACAGACGGTTGGTTGGCTGTGTAGTTGATGGGCAGAGGACATATTGTGGAGGCTGTGGGAAGATGGCATTCTTTGGGTAAACACAAATTACTGAATGATTCTGGCCTGTTGACTATATTGATTGACCAAAATACTGCTAGAGTCCTGCCTGTCAATACATCAGTGGAATGTGGACTGGACCCCAACTGGAATAGCAGTGTGCTTTATCAGTTTTATTTAAATGTGTGCTATTTGTCAGTATTATCTAACTGTGTGCTGTTCTGGCTGTCTTCTACAGGCCCTGTACAACGCAATCAAGAATCAGAAACTACACTGGACACTGTAAGTACTATCTCTATTCTTTCTTTCTTTCTTTCTTTCTTTCTTTCTTTCTTTCTTTCTTTCTTTCTTTCGTCCTTTCTTTCTTTCGTCCTTTCTTTCTTTCTTTCTTTCTTTCTTTCGTCTGTCTCTCCCTATTTCATTGCACTTAGCTAGAGAGACATTCTCCCAAGGAACACATCTAAATTGAATGCTATTGATTAACATGTTAGCTTCCCCATTAATGACGCACGAGCGTTGTCTGGCATGTGACCGAAACATTAGTGTGTCAAGGGTTGCTATTCTGGATCACAGCTTCAGAGTGCCTCGGAGATGCCAATTAAGCTGCTGGCTTTCCAAGCTTTGTTGCCATGGTTACGGCACCATGGATACGACTCCATAGCTACGACTCCATAGCTACAACTCCATAGCTACGCAGCGAATTCTCTCACTAGCGCAAACACATCATGCATACACATACACAGGAATCGAAAAGCGTGCACTGCACATTAGCACATGCCTACACATGTTAATATATACATAAATTCAGAAAATGTACTGCAGAGATACTACATACGTCAGTTTCTGTCCAACGGAACACACAGGCAGCAGAACAGAGCGAGACAGCCCCTTGTTTGAAGGGCTGTGTATGCCTGAATCCAGTACAAAGGTATGACCACTGCCTCCCACTACCTACCCAAAAATAGCAGGGAGCTGAAGAACTGGTCAAAGGGACAGATCGAGAAGGAGATCCACACAGGAGGAGGCAATCCAGTTTTGAACAGACTCACAGAAATGTTTTTCTTTTTGCGTTTTGCGTGAGAACAACTTTCCCATATTTAAAAACATAAAATTATAAACCAAACCTTGTTGGCGGAATAATATGATACAGAAATGCTATTCATTCATCTGTGACTGAATATAGTGAGTGATATAACATCTTTTAAAGGGGTATAACAGACATATCATTTTTGTTATGTTTTGTTATATACAGTAGACCTAATTCTTAATGGATTTACTGATTTACTGCCAGACTGTGCTGTCAGAAAACCTCTAGCCTTCTTGGAGCACACAAAAGGCTGGGCATAGAAATAGCCTTTCTAGACACATAAACACCTTGCCGTGAATTCTTTAATATATTTTGTACAAGTGAAAGCCGGTCTATACTGTATCTGATGGCCTGTGCGTGTGTGTGTGTGTGTGTGTCCATTAGCGCGCTCTCTTATGAACACGCAGCAGTGGTAGATATTATTTCACACCCCCACAGAGACAGACACGCACATGGCCGCTCTCGACAGTGCAGTTGGCTGCACCCACATGTTTTGCGCTCGCACATAAACGCACATGAAAACGCACGCACGCACACACGCTTCCTCATTGAGGCGCGGGGGTGGAGAGCAGCTCTGGGGGTTCAAAGAGACAAGAGTGGGCGCCAGGCACCCCTCCCTTCAGTAGCAGAGAGGTCTGAGAGACAGGAAGACCAGAACCACAAAGGGACCGAACGCCTGGAAAGTCCGCTAACAAGTAAACGGTGAAAAGCAGTAGGAAGTAACAGCACCACACTGCAGTGTGTGAGGTGAGGGTGAGGGTAACAGAGGCATACGGTACATGAACTGAGCGAGGGAGAATGAGACCCATCTGTTTTGGTTCTTCCTTTTATTCTGCTAAATCCACTCGCTCTGTCCTGCTATTGTTTTGGTGCCGTTACCTCCCACCTGGGCAAGCACAGTGGATGCCTCTGGCTAGTGGTGAATATGACATTAGCCGCCAGGAAAACGCTTCTGATTCAATACAAAAGGCGTTAATTCAGAATTTCTTGGCGTTAATTCAGAATTTCTTGGCGTTAATTCAGAATTTCTTGTCATTTCTGGGATGAAACGCATCTCAGAATAAAAAGGTGAAACTGCGGTCAAAAAAATAATAATCTAAACATAACGATAATTTTATTCATTTTGATTTAGTTGATTGTTTAATTACCCGAAGAACATTTAGATGGATGGATGGGCGAAGGGCCTCACTGGATTAAAGGCCTTTTGTCGTTCTGATGGGCTGGTGACACAGGTAATAGAAACTGTATCGTTTGATTACTGCTGCAGCAACAAACTGCACCAAGCCCCCAGCATGCACCTCTCTACAACTAACCAAGGTGCACTAGCTATCCAATCCTTAGCTAGCTATCTTCATCTTTTCACTTTCTGTTCTGTTCTTCTGTTCTTGCCTTCCTCCGCCACTGTTCCCCCCCCCCTCTCTCTATCCATCCCCCACTCTCACTCCTTCCTACTTTGTCTCTGTGTAGAGTGAGATTCAGGCAGGCCAGCAGTTACCAGGCAACAAGCTACAAGTGCGCACATGCTCACTGGCTCCCTCTCTCTCTCTCTCTCTATCACTCTATCTTTCCCTGTATGGGGTTAACTGCCGTTGTGTGCTGTTGGTTACTCATAGTGTGGTCTCAGGGGGGGGGTTCGGCATTCATCCATTTTCTATTTTCGGGCTGAACTTTTGCATGGGCAGCTCCTGGTGAGGTAACAAGAGAAATGGACATTTTACCTTGTTAGGTAGGCACGCAGTCACACGCTGTTGTACAGCGGGCATGAGACAGCTGTCTTCCCTGGGTACAAATGACCCCTGTCAGTTTTGCCATCAATTATTACTACTAATCACTACTAAAATTTAGCGTAGAGGCAAAAACGTGTGAAAGGGTAATAATATTTTCATTATTTTTTTGTTTCTTTTGAAAAACAATGTATATACAGTAGCCATAAATAGAAATCTGCCTTTGAGTATACACAAACTTGTGCCACCCCCCTCTCATCATATTCATACGCAGGTGAATGGGTGCCATATTTTGAAGGCAGCGCAGGTGTAGCAGATAGAATTACAATTGCACAGACAGATACACAGTAAATGGTGTTTATGAGGAATGAGGAATAATGCTGATGTTTGAAGGAACCCGTATTCAGAAGCTTGTTAAAACCTTTTTTAAAGATGGGGTTTTCTCTAATGAGGGAATCACACACTGCAAGCTTCACTAATTTTAACTCTTAAACAACTGTACTACTGAATTGTAGTCACATGTACAGTATGGGCTAAAAAAAAGAAGCTTGGCTTGAGACAAGGAATTTTTCTGTCTTCTAACGGGCTTTTTATGAGCAACAAAATACGGTGACACCTTGACAATTTATTCAGAGAGGATTGTCCCCCAGTGGTGAGGATGTCCCCGTTTTTCAGCTCAAAGCTGCAATAGGATCGATGGTGTTGAGTTCTGTGAGGAAACCACAAAGAGAGAGAGAGAGATAGAGAGAGAGAGAGGAGAGAGAGAGCAATTAATGCTTTGACGACAAGTGTAATTCGCTCAGCTTCTCCCTAGGTAGACCTACAGTACTAAGTAGGAGTTTTGTAAATACCCTAAGCTACAGATGCTACTGGTGGCCTTGGGGCTCGGTACGAAGTCTCTGTCCCTGCAGGGAGGTCCCAGAGACAGGGGCAGATGATAATGATGATGATGATGATGATGTGTTCGTGCATGGTGCCAATGAGGCTTGCCACGCAAGTGTTGTTCACTGCGGAATCTGTTTTTTTGTTTTGTTTGTCTCCATAGTGACGAGGAAGAGCTGAGGAAATCGTTTTCGGAGCTCGGGGACAGCCTGTGCGACTCGAACGCCCCTAGACCCGTGAAGCGGGTGGGCAGCAGCGGAAAGCCCTTATCGGAGTTGGACCATCCGTCAGGCACACTGCTGTACAAGAACGGCTTCCTGGTCCGCAAAGTCCACGCCGACTCGGACGGCAAGAGAAGTGCGCTTTTGTGTGTTTTTTTTTTTTCATTGTTTAGGCCTTAAGCAATTTTATCCGTAACATCCATAGGTAGAATGTAGGCAGGTAGGAGTTGGTGGCTTATCCCTCAAGGTAGGCCCGAATCAGGGGTCGAGCCCAGGACCTTTGGACTAATCAGTTACTGATTACTAATTACACAGCTTTCACCACCTTGAGCTGGATCACAGCACATGCAGTGGGTTGTTATTATCTACATTGTTTGAAGTACATGCACATTAACTGCCACTACTGCATTTCAATACTTTTCTAGAAAAGTATTGAGTAATAAATTGGGTATATGGGGTCTTATATTATACACCTAAGATGTCAACATTGGAATACTGTACATATTGTCTATGTCATGTAAAATATGTAAAATGGTGATTTATGATCTATGGCCATGACAAATATTGTTCAAAATCGGTTTACAGCACCCAGGGGCAAGAGAGGGTGGAAGACCTTTTACGCTATCCTGAAAGGACTCATTCTCTATCTGCAAAAGGTGAGCCACTAATACTGTCCATCATACATGTGGTATATACTGTATATGTTTCAAGCTAAATTTATATCAACGCATAACCTCCTTGAACAAATTCACAAGCTGAGACATCAATAGGACTTGTTTTTACACAGAAGAGTCCTGTTAGGCAATCTGTCCTCTGGAACTGCTGGGTGGGCCCCATTTCCTGTTTACATATCCGAAAAGTACTGCAACACAATGCGCTGATCGTAAGCTGAGTGTGTCTGGGCCGGCCAGTTCAAACTTTGCTCGGTACTGAGGGCCCATGTGGAGTAGTGGTCCTGTCCTTCCCCAGCATAAATCTCCGCCATGTTTCTTTGGGCTCGGTTGCACATGCTCACTGCCTGGGCAGGAACAAGGGTCCCACCAGTAGATCCAATGTTCCCATGGCGACACTGTGGCTGTGTTCTTTGGTCCAGCTCCGGATTTGTCAGCCCTACAGAGAATAAAGCCTAAGCCCCCTAGTAGAAAATGAATTGTTCTTGTTCTTACTATTCATTAGATGATGTCCTTGCAAAAGTTGCTTACTTGTGCTTTAATTGTTTGTTTTTCCAAATTCAAATGACAGTTAGCATATAGCAGTGTACTAACACTCCTGATTCAAACGTGGCCAGTGAGAAAGTGACATTTTCTCATCACTGTATGTATCTACCTTACCTTACCTGCTCAAATTGCAACTGGGAAATTCAGGATAATGCCTACATTACAGGTGCAGTGTGTACGTGTATTTCTATATGTAGTATATAAAAGTTTTTTGCTTCCAGTCACCTTGAAATCCCTCAGTTGAGAAGAACTATTAGTGAAAGACGTCATTGTGTGGATGAAAACAAATGGATAAAACCCACGCGCACGCGCTTATAGGATCCGTCTTTTCTCCACTCAGCAACCTCTGGCCAATAAATACACACTACCTCCTTTGTTCCATATATTTTTTTTAGTCCAATTTAGTCAAATGAAGACCTTTCTGTGTCATCATAGGTTTTATCTCACATTGATGTTGTCCTATTAGGGAGAGTACAGGCCTGATAAACAGCTGTCAGATGAGGACCTGAAGAATGCTGTGTCCATACACCACTCTCTGGCCATGAAGGCCTCAGACTACAGCAAAAGGCCTAATGTCTTCTACCTGCGCACCGCTGACTGGAGAGTCTATCTTTTCCAGGCCCCGTAAGTCCCCTTCTCTCCATTTCAGGCACTGAAATGGAATCAGTTGTAAAATGTAGTGTCTAAACTGTGAGTTTAGACACTACATTTTTACAAGATACCTACATTTCTACAAGATGCTTTTGGAGGGTCGGGACATAATTTCAGGAATTTGAAATACATTTTTACATGATTATTGTATTTTTTTAAATTATATTTAATCAAATGTGCGTACATTTGTTGTTAATATACTTGTATGCTATTACAATCAAACAAGTTGCAGGGGTCATGTGAAATGACCCATTCACGTTTGGGGAGGCTCATGGGGCATAAAGTTTGAAAACCACCGAAGGCAGACATCTGAGGTTTTTTTTGTGCACATGCATGTGTCCATAATGTATGTATCAGTGCCAGCAAAGGGGTGTGTGTGTGTGTGTGTGTGTGTGTGTGTGTGTGTGTGTGTGTGTGTGTAATGTATGCATATAAGGTGATGCACAGGATGTAAGGTGTGTGTGTGTGTGTGTGTGTGTATGTGCCCAGGATCCAGGAAGTGGCACGTGAGTGGCCACATGTTTTAACCCCCAGGAGGATCAGCTCTCTGCTCCAGTTGCAGCTTGCATTTGTCCCAGATACTGTACCCC
>JAODLI010001213.1:0-11426 GCA_027575585.1 Percopsis omiscomaycus | reverse complement strand
GGAGGAAAGGAATAGGACAGAGAAGAGTCAAGGAACAAAATGGAAAGATTAGGACCACAGAGTAAAAATAAGCCACAGTGTGCAGGCTCTACTCTTTCACTTAAAAGTTCCAGTAAATTTTCATATTTTCTACACCTCATGCTTGTTAATTTTCATATGTATCAAACAGATCCACAGATGTATCAAACAGACACACACATCACATACGTGCAGACTAGCACAATAAAACAGCACAAATGCTTGTTGTCGGCAAAGTCATCTGTTGAAAAAATTAATAAATCTGCAATATTCCTGAAAGAACTGTGTTTGATTTGTCAACTGGATATATATATATATATACATATGTGTTCATGTATCTAATAAATTTGCAACACAACGATTATATAAATGCTCAACTGCAGCAACTTGCAATTATGTGCATGCGCGTTCTGCGCAGAGAAGATGATTTCTGCACTGGACTACTTTTGCAGCGGAAGGCAACAGTGTTATGCCATGAAAATGCGGAAGGATACCTTATAAATTAGCCGCGTGCTGTTCGTTTTTACAGTATCGTTTCATTCACTAGCCCATAAACAATAGCAGGCGAATAAACTTACGTGACAATACTGCAGTCAAAAAAAAATATATATATATATATAGAAGTATATTAATTCAGTTAATTGACCAGGCGCCGAAAGGAATTCCTTGGAATTGAGTAAAGTCTTTAATGGCGGCTCTTCTACAGCAGATTTGACAAGGAGAACATTTCAGATCTTGATGTTATTCTGCCATACGGATGAAAATAATGGACAGAACACAGAGGGGAGGACGGTCTCTTCTGGAGTCAACCATCCTGCAAAGACGGCAGAATTCTAGGAATTAGGATACCTCGATAAAGAAACGAGTTTAGTTTAGCCTTGTTTATGTCCCTTTGTATGTAGCTTGGCTAGTGTTTGCTAACTATCCTCTATCTGCTACTGTCTGTAGTGTATCCTACGACTGTTTACGTTAAGGGCTTGATAAATCATGTCCAAAAAGGCTTGTGTGCCTTTTACTAGCTAACATGTTAGCTCGGAGAATCTTAGGGCAGTATGAGGCTGGACACAGCATTATGTCACTGTCTGGCTAACGTCAGATAGCAGGCTGCAGGTGTTTGATGGATCTTTTGTGGGCAATGTGTAGCAAGCCTGGCAATGTAAACAGACCGTCGTTTCATGCAAATGTCCTGTTACAGTGCAATGTAGAGCTAAATGGCGGGTTGACATACTGGATCAATGACAGCTGGCTTTAGGGGCTGTATACCAGGCGTCTGTGATGTAGAACTGTGGCGATATAAGATTCACAATCTTGATGTACTGATTAAAATGACAAGGGACCAAAGGAGTGCTGCATGTCCTGGATGAATCCTTTATTCTAGCAATAAACTCACCCGTAAAAAGCTGAGCAAAAGCACAGTTGGCCTTTTCGGAAATAAATGTATGGTGCACAGATAACCACCAGGAAAATCAGAGGCTGTGGATACTTGGCACTAGGATTATTTTCTCAAAGTTAAGAGAACATCGCCCCGGGTGGATCTACAGAGCAGTTTTGAAGATTCTGTCATAAACCGGACTCTTCTCTACAATGGAGGCAGTGGGAGATTTCGAGTACAACAGAAAAGACCTAGTTGGGCACGGAGCATTTGCTGTGGTCTTTAAAGGGAGGCACAGAAAGGTAAAATAATATATTTCTTCTATTTGAAAAGGTATCAAAGGAAATTTAGGTCACTGACCATGCAAAACGCGGGCCCCTGGTTAAGTATATAAAGGATATAATTCGAATCTAAAGATATGTATTTGTGTTAAACAAATGCTGCCCGTCGTTTAACAATGGGTGTATTGATTAAATTATCCTAATGTCATTGAGACATTGGTGGTGAAATGATTGCCCCCCACCCCATTGCGATACGTGAATGCCGAGGCAACAGCCATTCATTCAAGAAACGGATGACTCAAGCAGCAACGAATTGCTTGCTGACGTAATAATGCTTGAGGGAGGGTATGGTTGTGTTTTTCCTGAACCTACCCCCCCCCTGCAAAGATACAGGCCATTCTTATGTAAGCGCTGTGCAAGGTCATACATCATCAGCTCCCGTTTCACATAATGTTAATAAGACGCCAGTAAATTCTTTGAGATATACTGTATCTTTGTATTGATACGCCTAAAATGGCTAATCGGCTAATCGATTAGATCAACAAGGTTCACAGAACACAACACACACAGTTTGTGTGTTGATTCTTCCCAGAGAGAATATATGGCACATAATTCTTCAGTGAGACCATTAAATGATCTTTCAAATAAAATGATTAATCTGTTATGTTTATTTCACACATTATTAAAACTCCATTCCATTTCGCCAGTTTCTCATTGATATCAGTGAATATTGAGGTACTACTCCAAGAATTCAAACCTTATGACTTTACTTTAATAATATAGTATAAAAACTCAAATTGTTACCGTAGGTTATTCCTCTTTTGAATTAAGCATGGTTTAGCTATATGGTGTATTATATTTAATAGGTGTACCAAGTAAGATTTTAATTCTAGCATATATTTGGCCCAATGGGATAAGATATTTTGGAGTTTCATCCTATCCACTCCATGCTTACTGTTATTTTGTACTCTAGGCTTTCTGTTTTTACTTTAAAATTGGAGAAAAACGATTGGAGTCGGAAAGCAATGCCATGCCTTGCCACATATAGTACTTACTGTACAAGGTTTTTGTTGTTATATAATCAATTTGCTATCAATTTGGCAGTTTATAGTACCATCCTTTGTTAGCATGTCACCTAAATTGGCAGTGAAAATATTTTATTTTTTGTTGAAAATACATTACCAAGAAACTCTTACACCATTATGATAGACAACAAGAAAACAATGGAAGTCACTGGTCATGTAGGGGAAAAAAATGTGTTTGGTTAAATACGGCAAACAATTAATCCGAAATGAACACGTGTGGACTAGAGCCTGACGTGTATATATATTGCAGGGCCGCATTTCAGACCTTGGCTAGGTTCAACGGTACTATGTGGGGAATAACATGAGCCCATACAGTCTAGGTGAGGTTGTTTTCCAGTCTAGTCTGTTTATTATGACAACATCAGCTAACGTGACACAGTGTCTCTGTCATTAATCTCTTCCCTGGCTCCACCATTGCTTGTGATTCAATGAAGTGCGGTTTATTTTGCTCAAGACTGCTTCCTCCACACTATTTAATGTTTCTTCATCGGGTGTTAAGAACACCCTACCCCGCATTCACTATTTCATTGTAGGTCAATGAGGCCATCGGCCATGGTTTTGTAGGGGTTAAATTTGTGTTGGCCTACACACATGCCATGTCACGCCAGAGGCGAAGGGTGCCTAGTAGTAAGAACATCTCCCATTGACCTAGATTCATTTAGAAAGTGTAGCTTTTTTCCATTGTTTTTGTCTTAATTTTCTCTAAACTTAGTTTTTTATTATTTCAGCACCTTTTTAACTGACAAAAATTTATTTTGGGTAAAAAAATCTTGTATACCTGACTATGTGAGCCCCTTATTGTTATTTGCCCAACATACAATAGTATTTTTGTTTTTATAGTCATAACCTAAAATTCTTTGAAAGTGGCCTTGTTTTATTTTTTCTTTAATAAAATACATTTAATGTTGAAAATGGCTTGTTTTTTAATCTGATTTAATTGATCTAATAATCAACAGATTAATCGATTACTAGAATATTTGTTAGTTGCAGTCCTAGTTGGTAAACCACAAACCATCCCTCACACAAAGATTAAGGCCATTTGGCTTGACCTTTTACATATGTACACACACTCTCAAATGTACACAGTGTACTCTTTATAAAATGAGGCTTGTTGGACAGGACCCATCTAGAAGGATTTCAACTAATTGGCCTATTTCTTTTTGACCCCCCCAATCTGATTTGGCAGAAAACTGATTGGGAGGTGGCCATCAAGAGCATTAACAAGAAAAATCTGTCCAAATCCCAGATCCTTCTTGGCAAGGAAATCAAAATCTTGAAGGTGAGTAATTTCTTGTAACATATCTCCCATTGCTTAACAGAATTCTTGCTTAAGAATATAATAATAAAAGATATGATTGTAGTAGCGCTCGGGCGAACGCGTTGACGTAATCAATTAAGAAAATAAGTTAAATCGCATTGTGTGTGGCGACCATGACGCACCGCACCATCTCCATCTTTGAGGATGGCAAGATGGATTTGTCTACTTACTTTTGTAAATTGATATATTAGGTTACCGCCCCAACGCTCTCCATGAAAGCATAGCCTTATATCCTGTGCATTGAGTAACTGAAAGGTTATTTTAAAATAATGGTTTATTCATCACGCCAGTGTTAAAAGTGAGTATACCGTTCAGTTAAGTATACCGTTCAGCAAACGAAACAACAAAAAAGTTGAAAAATTATTTAAAGTAGATGTGTGTGTGTGTATGTATATATATATATACTACTTTAAAATAAATTTTCCACTTTTTTGTTTTAAAACAATCGTTTTTTGATTAACCTACGGCAGTTTATGAATTAAACTATGAACACTCAAACACTCAGAAGAGCTTCTAACGACAAGAAAGCCCCCCCCCCCCCTGTTATTTATTCGTTCCCCATAAGAAGCGATAACAATCAGCGTTTAAAAGTGCAACAGCGACCTATGCGGTCACAGAATTCGACGGTCACAGAATTTGGTGTTACACTGGCAATCCACCGGCAGTGTACAAGCCAAAGCGGAGAAAAAGCTTCTAAAACGTGAGCAAAAACACTCCTGGGCATGTGTGCAATCGGCGTAAGATTATGGTAAAATAATAGCTTTGTAAAGCCTTGGTCTTAATAGCTATGCTCATTTCTAAGAACTATTGCCAGTCACAGGTTAATATCAGCGGCACACACTTTCAATGGTGTTAACAAATTTATTAACTAGCCATTGTCCAACAGGATGTCAGCATAATGTTACTTTGTACATGAAGTGTGACAAAGGACAACATTGTATTGTGCATTAGGGCCTACCCATACACAATGTCAGTCCGAATAGTTTTGCACGTATACGACATGCAGTCAAATGTCTTCCATCTGATCGTAATGAGTGTTGTGTGTGCATGAGTGTGAAATCAAAATGCCCTCTTAAAGTGAGTACATATTTAGGTTGCAGGCTACGAAGTTGTACAGTATTAGCACAGCAGTGGCAAGGGAGATCAGACAATATACTATGCTTTGTTAATTATTAAGGACATGGGGAAGCAGCATGGATAATTTTTCCAGATGTTGTCCTTGTTTTTGTTTAATCTTACTTGAAGTGATATAAGTGATCACGTGTCAATTAAACTGATTTTAGGACTATTGGAATTGATTTATTTATTTGGTCAGACTTAACTTCCTCTATTGCAGTTACAATGAAATTTACTTTTTGGTCATTTTAATTGTTAACCTTAATATTAATGGAGTATTCAAATGGTTTCTTAGTTTAATTGAAAAATGAATCGTTAGAATAGTGGACTAATAGAAAAAATAAGCGCTAGATTAATCCATTTAAAAATAACAATCGTTATGTGCAGCCCTAGATGGTAGTACCATTAATGTTTTGTTTTTCATTGTGTTTGTTTCCAGGAACTTCAGCATGAAAACATTGTAGCACTTTATGATGTGCAGGTAAGTTCTTATAATTTGACATTCCGAATAAACGCATGCATGAGCTCAAAACGCACACCTTATTTAATCTTACCTTCAGTCAATCACGAGTAAAGAGTAAATATGATTCACCCAGAATCTCTACATCAGACCTTCATCCCAGGGCGTATATTTGTTCTAAAAGGAATACGATTTGTTCCTGGAATTTGTGTCTGGTGCCTTCCTCATTCCTCTCTACTTCTACTGCTACAGAGCTCATGCTGTAGGCTCCCACCGTTCTCTACCCCTCACACCATAGTCAGCCGCTATTTTGATCTTGAGGATCTTGGGGGAATACTGGTGTTGTGTTGGTAACCAATAGGAGCAGGCTTGTTTTAGCAACTGTAGGCTAAAATTTTGGGTCCTGGGGGTGCTGCTTTAGCTCTGCTGCTGTAGCCCGTCCACTTCAAGGTTCGACGTGTTGTACGTTCAGATGCTCTCCTGAATAGCACTGTAATACGGGGTTATTTGAGTTACAGTAGCCTTGCTTTCAGCTTGAAACGGTCTGGTCATCCTCCTCGGATCTCTTTCATTAACAAGACATGGTTTTATTTTTTCACACCCTTCTCTGTAAACTCTAGAGACTGTTCTGAGTCCCAGAAGATGAGCAGTTTCTGAGATTCTCAAATTCTCCATTCTGAGGTTTGATCTGAACAAAACTGAACTTCTTGACCATGTCGGTATACTTTTATGCATTGAGTTGCTGCCAAATGATTGACTTATTTAATATTTGCATTAACGAACAGGTCTACCTAATAAGTGGAGACTGAGTGTATTTTTCATTACCTACTCCTAGCATGAGGGCAGCTCAGTTGTTTTCTCTAGTTTTTTATTGTCATGAGAAAACGTACAGATGTTAACTGTCTATTAGATTAGTTCCAGGGTTACCTCAACATGGCTCTATAAAATAATAAGATAAATAAAATACTGGGAAAAACTTTATTACATCTTTAAAATGTTGTATTTTAAACAGTAAGGAAAAAGGACAGGCTACTCTATATATGACACAGATATAATGCTCTATATACACAAGGGTCATACTACATATACACATGTGTAATAACAGTGTGTGTACGTGGTCATTGGTTCAGTAGCCTGATGGCTTGGGGGTGTCTCTGAACCTGCTGGTTCTGGTCTTAATGCTCCTGTACCACCTACCAGACGGTAGGAGTGTAAAGAGTCTGTAGCTGGGATGGGTGGGGTCACGGACAATGCAGTGCATCTTCCTCCTGCACCTGTGACTGGTCCTGAATGGCTAGCAGGACAGACCTGGTGATGTGCTGCGCTGATCCAACCACCCTCTGTAGTGCCTTGCGGTGCAGCTGCCATACCAGCCCATCATGCTGGTGCTGCTCATAGTCAGGATACTCTTAATGGTACAACGGAAGAAGTTGGTGAGTGACCTTGGGTTCATTTCCGAACCTCCTCAGCCGGCAGAGGAAGAAGAGCCACTGCCTCGCAACCTTGATGACCTCACCAGCTTAGGTCCTTACTGATGTTGACCCCCAGGAATCTAATCTGACCCTTTCCACTGCAGATCCCTCGATGTAGATGGTGGCGTGGCTTCCCTCCTGTTGCTTCCTGTAGTCCATGACTAGCTCTTTTGTCTTGCTGACGCTGAGCAGGAGGTTGTTCTCCTCCGAGGGGCGGGGAAACATGCTTCTGTTACAACAGAAGTATGAACGTTAAAGGGGCAGGTTTGTTTATGAAGCTAAGGCGTGTGTGTGTGTGTGTGTGTGTGTGTGTAAGGGCAGTCACATGGGGCCATACTTAAAAAAAAAAAATCTGAACTTCCTCAAAGGAACATTGTGTTCTAGCCTGCAGAGAGAGAGAAAGAGAGTGTGTGTGTGTGTGTCTGTCTGTTCATTTATATGCAGTACAGCACCCTGGGGAAGAATGCAATGTTCTGTCCACATCCATCATATATAACGCAAGCCACAAAACATAGAAGGGTCCAAATATTGGTCATCTGTTGTTCGCTGTACTAGCAGTGGCCTAGAACTTGTGACCGGGGCAGTCATTATAGAATCATAGTTTTTATCCACACATAGTGGTTATTTTTGTGCTTGACAACACACGCCCTATACTTACTCAACTTTCTGTGGCCAGTAGCATAGCGTATGCCTACGCCAGACGAATGATACATTATATTACAACCGGCTAATAGAGAAGTCTGATTTTTAACTTTAGTAAAGGCGATGTTTGCTTGCTTTGGGTAGAAACCTGAGAATAGGATTTGTGCAGCAAGTACATTTTCACATGTAAATTGTATAAAGCTAATGAAAAGATTTTTCTTGTATAAAGAGAGCAATATTGAAGAAGCACAAATTGTTAGATACAGTGCAAAATGTGTTTATTGACACATGCATGAAAAGCTTGGCTTGTAATACCCCACATCTTGCTCTTATGTAAGCCTGCACTCCTGGGGTTGGCATGTGAATCAGCTGTTCAATGGCTAAATGTTCTATGTTCCCCAGAACTATCACAAGGTCCTAACTAATACTGTATATCGGAGATCATGTTGTCTATTAGTGATGCAATGGTACAGTGAGCCCACGGTTCAGTATTTATCACGGTTTTTGGCCCAAGGTAACTTGTATTCAAGAAAAGAAGAAAAAAACATTGCCATTTTAACAGTGAACTGTTAAAATGTGCCTAACTTTCCATTCAGAAAACTGGCAGGCCTGGTGTCTATCTCTACTGTATAAAATCAAGGAGAGAAAACATGAATTAAAAACACGGCTCAATTTTTTTTCATCCGGTGACGAAATCCCGAGTCACTAACCACTGAATAGGGCGGCAAATTTTTGGCTATGAATACCCCCACTGCTTTTATTCTTTTGTTTTTCTGAATTAGTTGCAAATTATTATTAGAAGGCAGCGGCAAGAGAATATTGTGTTTTTCACTAATGTTCTCACCTTGCTCCACCTGCAAGCGATATGGCTAGGTGATGGCAGCGTAAATGAGACAGCATGTTATGTATGTTTCCACACGAGTAGCCAACCCTGGCCAAGCAATACTTAAAATGTTTATTTGCCCTCATCATCATATTAAACACGCAATCCAAATTCACAGTCCTCCATTATTTTTATTCAACCAATTTTTATGCAACGTTATTTCAGGGGCTCGCGTGGGCAGTTTTTCCTAAACCCCTTACCTCAAGTTATTCAAAGGAGTTATATCACAGTATTGATGATTTTTTTCCTGGTCTCTGTACCCTTAGTATATCTTGATTCAAAGGAGCAGTATTGATGTTTTTTTTTTCTGGTGTCTACCCTTAGAAATCAGTTAAAAGGAAATTAAATAATGTCAAAATGAAAATGTCAAAAATAAATGTGCAAGGTTTTCAAATTAGCAAAAGGCACTGGTGAACATAAACGTCTTCAGCCTAGATTTAAAGGTGGTAATTGTTGGTGCAAGTCTCAAATGCTCTGGAAGTCCATCCAGCTATTTTAGCTAAACTCCGCCTCCCCATGTTTTGTCCTTAATCTGGGGACCGTTAACAGACAGGTCCCGGATGACCTGAGGGTTCATAAAATAAAAGTAAAATAAACCATTTAGTGATTTATAGGTTACAATTAGGTCATTTAGCAGACCCTTGTATCGAAAGCGACTTACATGGAGCATATAGGGGTCAGGCAGAAAGGGGTTCTAATTAGGCATCTTGCTCAAGGATGCTTACAGGTAGGACAACTCTGGGGCTTGAACCCACAACCTTCCGGCTGGGAGTCCAACAGCTAGACCACTAGACTATCCTGCCCCTATAGGTGAGCTATCTTGAAGTCCATTTTCTGACACACAGGGAGCAAATGCAAGGGTTTGAGAATTGGTGTAATGTACTAAACAAAAATTGTTTTTGTTAGAACTGTTGCAGCAGAAATTCTGAACAAGCTGTAGATGCCTAAGCGCCTTTTATTTTTTAGGGAGACCTGAAAAGAGACCATTACAATAGTCTAACCTACTGGTAATAAAGGCATGAACAAGTTTTTGATGTGGCTGCACCATGTAATCGTACGTTTTTTTTTTGTGTGGCTAAAAACGTCTGCTAAATTACCTAATTGTTATTTAAATTGTTATTTAGATTTGAGTGTCGTCCGCATAACTATGGTAAGTGGTATTGTTGTTGTTGTTCGCATAATTTGGCCTAGCGGGAGCATGTTGAGGTTGAATAGAGATGGCCCCAGGATTGAATCTTGGGACTCCACATGTAACATTGGTTATCTCCAATGAATAGTTGCCAATTGAAACAAAGTAGTTCCTGTCTTGTTGATAGGACTTAAACCAACTTAAGACAGAAAGCCCAACCCAGTTTTCCAATCTGTCCAAATGAATTGAGTGGTCGACAGTGTCGAATGCAGCACTAAGATCCATAAACACCAGTATTAAAACTTTACCGAAGCCGGTGCTAAGACAAATATTATTTAAAACTTTATTAAGAGCAGTTTCTGTACTATGGAGGGGTCGAAATTCTGATCGGAAGTTGTCATAGCAACCAGTTGAGACTAAGAAGTAATTAAGTTGATTTCTCAATGACTTAAACTAACGGTAGGTTTGATATCAGCCTGTAGTTGTTAATGATAGAGGCATCTATGCTCCGCTTTTTTAAAAGAGGTTTAATAACTGTTTAAAGAAACGAGTTTATGCTCTACATACGAGTTTAAAGAAACTCGTAGGTAAAGTGTCTAGGTAGCAGGTGGATGGCTTAAGTTGTCTCACTGTTTCATCAAGAGTTTTGTAGTCTATGACATTAAACTGTGTCAACCTTTCCATGTTACTTTTATAAAAACATGGTACTGAGCCACCAGTTTGAGTCACCAGAATGAAAGAGTTACCGGTTTCACGACAGACCATGGTAAAATTCTTGACGGTTAGTATTACCATTTCAAATGATTACCACGCAGAAAAACTCATGGTAAATACTGTCTAGCATCAACCAAAGGCAGTCTCCCAGATGCAGGCGCAGCATGCAACGTGGGTTTGTTTTGCGTCAATGAAAACATGGCGGAAGGCAGTGACAGCGCTTCCCAGAGTGCTGTTGGGGAAATTTGATCAAAGATGGTCACCTTATCTGCAGAACATGCAAAAAGAAAATCGCTGCGAAGGGGGCAACACTTAGCTTATGAGTAATCTTCGTGACCACCACCCACCACTTTATAGCGAATGCGCTTATTTTATATGGTTTTCAAACGTTTACAAAAGGTATTGGTTATTATTTTGCTTATGCAAACAAAAAGTACATAGTGCTGCTAATTTTATTTATGGATTTCAATATAAGACTGGAAAACTGATTTGTGTGTATCAGTACTTTTTGAAAATTTTCAGCACATTTGAACAATAGTGTATAATCATGAATTGTATAGCTTTGTGCACAGCAACTAGGCAATGCAATGTATGCAATCCTACTGGTGTATTAGCAGCCTGTAGACTCCAGCTCCAGGATGCATGGTTAAAGGCTTATTGCTTTCACGTGGACAAACAGCTGTGATAAATACTTCCTATTCATACACGTTTGTTTATATGAGAAGCCAGTTGGGTTGTGTCCCTGTTGTTTGAGTTGTGAGCCCATCAGTTCTTTTCTGGGAAGGTGATTTCCAAATCTGACTAAGTATTTCCTCTTTTCCAGGAAACGCCAAATTCAGTGTTTCTCGTTATGGAGGTAAGTGTGGGGGGGGGGGGGGGGGGGGGGGGGGGGGGGGGGGGGGGGGGGGGGGGGGGGGGGGGGGGGGGGGGGGGGGG
>JAODLI010001212.1:0-11426 GCA_027575585.1 Percopsis omiscomaycus | reverse complement strand
TGTACCCCCCCCCCCCCCCCCCCCCCCTACAGAGCACATAGGCTCACACCTTCTCTACCCCTCCCTCTACAGCCACATGCACTTTTCTGCATAGTTGAGAAGCTGGGGAGGAAATGTGAGGTTTTGGGGCTGCTATATTGCAATTGGGGAGTGTACCTTTTAAGTAATGGGGTTGTGTACTTTTGTCTAGCACTGTGTCAACGCAGTTCTTCTTCTGATCACTGTTACAGCCTCTCGCCAGTTTCCCTTCTGTGCCCTATTACTGTTCAATTTCGTCTCCCCCTACCCACCCTGCCATGTCTGGTAGCCTGTAATCACATCCACAGGAACCCCATCATCGACCCCACACCCCCGTTCTCCTCTTCCTCCTCCTCATTGTCTTCTGACCCCCCCATTCCTTTCAAACCCCTCTCTTTTCTTGGGGTCACGCCTCTCGAGCCAGTGGAGCAGAGAAATTGCCTGTTATCGAAGGTCGATTTTTCATGTGCCTGTAAATTGCTTTGTATTGACACTCTGTCAGAGCGAGGCTTAACAGCGGGGGCCCTGAGATTCACCACCCCATGGCCCTGCTGAGCCGGGGAGGGGCCTCACTGAGGCTCAAGGGGTACACCTTTCTGTGTGTGTGTGTGTGTCTGTGTGTCTATATTTGTAAGCTGTGGCTTCTGTGTACAGTATTTTGTGCGTTACAGTGATTGCATTTTGGCATCTTCACTGTATACTGTGTATGTGTTTTAGTGTGTGCCTAGTTCCCTTATTCCAGGGGTTTCTCTGCAGCCTGAGAATTATTTTTCAAGACTTAGTTTTTAGGATCTAGGCTACTTCACTTTCAATACAATATTATGTGTCATTTTTGTTTTCCTTCAAACAAAGCCATTTTCAAAAGGTATTGTTTTTCTTTCCTCCAGTCCAGTTTGGACAGTAATTTTGTCAGTCTTCTTAAATGGGAATAATGACATAAAAATCCTGGAAAATCAATTTTTAATTGAAAGTAACTCCATTTCCAGTTTGATTGACTCTATAGTGACATCTAGCAGGGTAGACAAGGCATTACACTCCTAAAGCGTTTCTATTATATGCTTTATTAAAATTGTTAAAAAAACGTAAATATGTGCACTAGAATGGGCGTTTGGGGCCCACTTAGCTGAGGTGTCACAGACCCCCAGGGTCCATAAAAGTATGCATGTAAAAATGACAAATAAATTAAACAGTTTGAGTTTGTATTCCCTTTTCAGCAACGTAAATACAACTTACGAATAAACATGACAATTATTTAATTTTTCAACTTGTTTACAAATAGTTATCACAAAATAAAAAAAATGATGAAGAAATACTAGAAAATAAATAGATGAGGATAAGAGATATGCCCCATGTAGGCTGTTATTGGTTCCTTGTGGTAGAGTTCCAAAACCTTTTGAATCCACAGATTGATTGTACGTGAGAGGGTCAGGTTTTAGCCACTTGACTGCAATACACTTCAAGGCTGCTGTAAATGGTAAAATAGCTTTTTAGCCCTTCGCTTTAGGCCTTTCGGTATTACTCCCACTAGGGCCACCTTTGGATATTGTGAAATATCTTGATGAAACACTTCTTTAAGGGCATCAAACACCTCCCCCAAAGAGACTGTTAGCTTAGGACATGACCAGAAAATGTGGTACGATTGCCAGTTTGTGTTACACAATTTCTCCAGCATTATTTGGAGTGTTAATAGTGGAGTTACCACTATTTGTGTCTGGAATATTTCTCTAGAAATTTCTATTAGTTCCCTTCATGTGTTGAAAATAAATAGGTTTATTCAAATGAGGGCGTCAGTCGTCCCACTCAAACAGGTGAAACAAAACTGACAGGAGAGTCAGGAAGATGTCAGTCACGCTGTCTACATGCCCAGGCAGTCCTGAGAAGAGGTCTAATGAGCTATATTAACAACACCTGAGTGGGGGAAGAGGGGTTTTATATCTCTCACCTCTCCAGTTGGTTCCTTATTTTACACTGTTGCTAATGCTTTGCACCCCATACGAGTTCTCTTTCCCCTATACGTTTGCTCCTTGCTACTGTTATCAGCCTAAAGACGTTTTCACACCAGACACATTTTTGTCATCCAAATTATTTGCACAAAATAAAATTACGAACATGTTTGTTTATGAAATTAGTCCCACTAGTGGTGATAATTATTTCTGTTGCAATCCTCAAAAACTAACAGCTTTACGTTTTTTCCAGAGGCGGTCGTCCAAAATAAATCTTTTTCTAGAAAGTGACATGTGACTACGTGCAAGAACAACTACTGGACTGTAACGATGTCACACACACGTTTCCTGGGACCCTGCAGCGTGAATCTTGGTGATTGTTTTTATCAGCATGTCAGAAAGGTTTTGTGTCATGTAGTTGAGGACATGTAATCATATCAGCCTCCAGCCCCGCTCATACTTATCCACAGGTTAAAGTTAGTTTTATATTGTTAGTTGAATTCTTAAGATGAATATCCTGCTCCCAGTATAATACTAACTTTACCGTGGTCTGTTCACTGGTTTAGCTTTTGGAACATTGTATTCTCAAAGCCCTTCTTTCACAGAGACGTGTGAAAGGTTGTGGTGTATAAAAATCATGTCTGAATATTCCACATTCTCGTGTTGTGAAAGGCCTTAAGCCCTACAACAGAATGTTAAGATTTGAAACCTTGCCTCGGTTGTTGTTTTGAAAGCAACATGAGTTTTAATCTGCAAGAAACTGATGTATTTCTTTCAGTTGCCTGCGCTGTATATTTTCTCTCTCTCCTCTCTGCTCTCTTCTGATTTCTATACTACTTCTGTAGATAGTGTTCTTCAATAAAGCCCAATATAGAATCAAAAACCATGTTATGAATAGAGTGCTATCTGTGGGTGTAGCGGCGCTGCAAGCAGGGGGTGGCTGTGCACAGATGGGGGCCTCTACAGTGTCAGGTGAAAACACTACTGTTTATGGTGCTCAGCAGTGCATATTTAGTGAGTGCTGAATTGTATTTTTTGAATTCCTGTGTGAGGCGCCTACCTCATATGCCTCTCATTACAATCTGGCTTCAGCACAAGGTACAATTGTCAACAATATTTGTAGTTAAGTTACCCTGTTGCCCTAACTCCTTTGTCTTTAATTGAAATAAAATGTGATATTTATTCGGTTTGGATTGTCACATGGAGTTTTTTACAGTGTATCACCAATAAACAATTCTCAGAGCATGTATGGACAAAAATATAGTTGGAACACTGGCAGCTGCATTGGTCTTAATTCCCTTCAGACTTACAGGTCCAAGAGCACCACAGGAAGCGGATGATGGTTGAGTGGGTGGCACCAGACACATATTTGTGGTTCCCTGCAGCCATCGGCTCAATGGTGGTGCCATCTCTCTGCTCCCTGGCACAGCGTGGCCGTGCCTTCAACGCCCACTCTCCCGGTAGGAGGAGGAGGAGGAGGAGGAGGAGGCACGGATCTCCCACCAAGCTCTCCCACCAAGCTCTCCCATTGCCAGGAGACCAGGGGGATGAGACAGCAGCTACAACACGCACAAGAGAGAGCAGTGTGAGAGCAGGGTGGGGATGAGAGATAGAGAGCAATCAAAAGGAATGTGAGGAGTGGATGAAAGAGGGGAGAGGGCGGATGGGGTTTAGGGAGACATGAGAAGCGATGAGAGGAGGCCAACGGTGGCGTTGAACAGAAAAGGAAAGGAAAGGGAGCCCAGATGTGGTGTGAAAACAGGAGGGAGAGGCTGATGAATGGGCAGAGAGGAAAGTGGCGTGGCCGGGAGACGGTCTTCCTCCCGTCTGTCCTCCCTGACGCGGAGCCAGCCCTTCTGGCAGACGTCTGCTCCTCCACTCCCTCCCGTCCCACCTGCGTCTCCCCACTCTGTCACCCCCCTTGCTCTTGTGTCCTGTTTGGGACACAGCTGTTTATCCACTCCTCGAGTATTAGGCTCATAGGTCTGCTATGACGATTGATACATGTAATACACTGTGTCCAATTGTCCAAAATGATGATACATTGGGATTTATATTCTACATTTTAGAATCATATTATAATTCCAACAGTGCAGTCAAATACCACCATCAAAATGATGCATTATGAAGTTGTGGGGATAAATACCCCATTTGACTGTCTAACTTAAGGCCTATTGTTAATATGCAGAATAGGCCACTCTGTTCAGGAGCTCCTCAGTAAAGGTGTGGCTGTTTTGGTGTTTAGCTTATACAGCTTTTCTTGGAGCCGGGGACAAGTAGAGAGGCAAGATGTTGTGTGGCACTATATAAGCATGCAAAAAAAAAGACCTGATTGTAATGTGTGTTATTGAAGGTTGTTCATTTTATCTCACTGACCAGAACGGTGTTTGACATAGCGTACCTATTTTCAAATGTAATTAAAACCCCAGTTAAAGACAGTTTGTTGTGTAAGAATCAAGAGAGAGGTAACATATATTTTTATGTTAAAATTTTAGCACAATGGAGTATACCCCAGATTCCAGCTAAATGCTTATGTTGTGGAAACACAACATGTATGTATTTATATATATATATTTATTTGATTCATTAATTCAGTTTTCTTAATATTGTTCTTCATTGTCTTTTATTTGTTTTTGTTGTTATTTCCTTATGTTTTATCTAAAGCATTTTCCAATGCTATAAATAATTGTATTCTGAAACGATCATCATCAAATTTTTTATTTATTTTTCCTTGTCTGTGTTTTGAGAGGAAATGTCTTCTCATGAAGACCTAAAGTGAATTGTTGACATCTATGTATCCTGTTCAGATGGGGATACTGTGCATGAATGCAGCTTGCCGTGGGCTGTTGAGAGAAATATAGATATTATGGAAGATTGGAAAAGTACTACACATTACTTTAAAAGGTCAAAAACTTCATCTGCTATAGGCCATTATCTTCAGCCACTTGAGTGTGTGTATGTGTACATATGTGCAAAGAGAGGGAGTCTGTTGATAATAAGTCATTATTCAGTCACTATACACCAGTGTGCTTATTTCTGGAAGGTATTATATATACCGGTTTAACTTTTTAACGGAGGAGTAGTGAGTTGTGCAGCCAGCCCTCTGAAGAAGAAGTAGGGTGGACCCCCCCCATACCTTCAAACTAAATGAGTGTTACAAATAGAATTAGCAGACGCTTTTATCCAAAGCGACTTACAATTACATGCTGCTATTACATGGAGCAGATAGGGGTTAAGCATCTTTCTTACAGGTAGGCCAACTCTGGGGCTTGAGCTCATGACCTTCCAGCTGGGAGTCCAACATCTAGACCACTAGACTATCCTTCCCCCAAAGTGTTGCTTTGCAGAAAGCGGTAACACAATCCTTTTTTTACATTCCAGAAAACAGGCCTGTATTATCCTCCAGTGACACCTCAGCCAACATTTTACCTTTAAATGGGGACATACTCGTTTTGGGGAGGATCATCTTCCCCCCTGAGTTACCATGGAAACCGTGCCCTCTCCCCCATTGCCAGGACCCACATTGGAATGTGGCCTGATAAGACACCCTGTTTCTCTCTTCTAAAGACCATTGGGAGAATGCCATTCTAACATTAGTTACGAACCATTTCCATGGAGTTCATATATGAGCATCATAAATACATTGTGAGTATATGAACAGGAGTAGACATTAAGGTTGTCATGTTTAGATTCTACAGATAGATCATTTTGTAAAACTTCTGAATATATCTTTGCCAATCTTACGAATTCATTGTGGGAAAATATATTGTTATATAAGTTGGGGACTTTCTTTGTTTCCAGAAAGCATGCCTAAGTTTATGTAAAAATCACACACACTTCTAAAGAATTCTATGTATTTAAAATATATGTTTTATTGTACTTTAAACCTGACTAGAAATATATGAACTGCTATCATTATCATTATTAAACATGTATAGTACAGATGGTTTTCACATGTGAAATATTATGTTATAGGTGGTATTGATCCAACCTCTTAATAACCAGCTAATGTTTGGTATGTATATTATCATCTATGCACATTCTATGCTTATGAAATGTGGGGAAGTGCCGTCTACAAGACTCTTAAAACTCAAACTGAACGCCAAGCCAGCGAAAGTCAGGGAAGTGATGTCACAACAATGCAGTGTGTGTGTGCATCAATCGCATTCCTCAGATTTGCATCCAAAAAATATCAGGGTTTTTCCTGCATAAAGAATTCCAAGGTGGCCACCTTTGTGAAATATGTTGTAATGAGTTCTACTAAAAGTAGAACTGTTTTAAATGAGGGATGTAGCCTCGAGACTATCCTGATCTTGCAAACAATTTCTTGCGCTCTACACATCAGTCTGGGAACTCTCCATTGAAAACTGCTCAGAACCCAGTTGAATGTAATCCAATCGTGTTTAAAAATCATCGTCACTCATTTGTTGTTCTGATTAGTTGAAGGTGGTTCAATTGTCTGCTAATGACTTGACACCTATTGGCAGAGCCTCTGTCCTACATGGTTGAATGGAGAGTGTAGCGGAATATTTCATGGAGCTTACAAAATAAGGAATCAGGTCACACTAGGCCAAATTATTAACCATAATGACATGATGCTGTCATTATTCTAAGAGAATGTTGTTTGCTTGCAATAATTGGTGTTTAACCGGTTCAACTGTTGACAAATGTACTAATTGTAAGTTGCTTTGGATAAACGCCTCTGCTAAATGCTGTAAATGTAATGTGTCTACAAAGCTTAAGTTACAACTGTTCATCTGCAGAATGGAATTGTATTGTTTATTTTATTTATGTATTCTACAACAACATACAGGAGTAACTTAAGAAATACAACCGGCAGGCCTACTGCAAACGAGGGGTTCATTTATTGGGAATTTCAGTGGGTGAACGTAATATTGAGGTAAGGAAGCTACAGAGCCTAGGGTTTAACAAAAGTTCAATTCAGCTTTAAGTATGTGAGATTCAGCTGCATGCAGCTGTGAGGCACAAGCAGCAAGCAATGTAAAGTAGCAAAAGAGTGATTAGAGGTTTCAAGTTTCAGCTCTCCTCCGCTCAGCTTGTAGTGTAATGCTACAGTCATTTGAAATATGTCAGGAACTGAGGAGGGGAAGACAGAAGCAGTGTTTTTGAATACATTTGGGCCCATACATCATGCTTTTATGAACAGGACGACTGATAGACATGCCGTGTATGTGGATGTAAGTTTATATACATATATGTGTATATGGTATTGTATATCTGGTTATAACTAACTTATCTAAACATGTACATTTACAACTACAATGACTATATGATGTGAAATGATATAATAATGTTGATTTTATGATCTCCATTGTTTCATAATTCCTCTGTTTTAATGCTGTGACGTCTTTTTTTTGTAATAGACAGCAATAACCTAATTGAAGGGTTACAAGAAAACTTGAAACGAACTTTACACATGGCACATCAATACTGCCCCAGCTATTGTTTTCAGCACATTGAAATTCAAAGGATTTGCCTCCTTCATTAGCACAAAAGACTAATTATCAGTGTTTTTATTGATCAAATACATCTAGAGTTCTCATTATGCTACAGGTCGTTGGTTTTGGCTAACCTTACCAACTCTGCATCGACCGGGATCCTCAAGTCTTTTCAGAAAGGAATAATGTCTTGGAACTTTTTTAGTCACCTGCAACCTACGAGTGTCACTCGGGATATGAAAGTGTATTTTAGATACGTTTTTTTAATGTGTGGGGATTTGCTACAGCTTGTATACAAAGGCTCACTTTGGTCAAAATACCATTTACATAGTAAAGTTGAGTTAAATACCCAAATTATTTCCATTCAAACCTTTACTTGAAATGCAGTATTCTGTTATGTTTATTGCTTATCCTCTTGTCCCTATATTGACTCAATATCATCATGTCACCCCTGCTAAGTTCCCAACCCTGACTTAACAGACACAGACAAAAAAAAACCAAATGATTTATTTATTTTCATTGCTTATTGATGTGGAAAGAGATATGTTGGGGAAGAGAGAGGTGGTGGGGTGCCATGTTTTTGAACAGGTTGGCGATGATCACAGAGTCTTGGGGGCCAATGTTAATGACTTATTCATGCACCCTTCTGGCCCCTCGTAACCCCCGGGGATACTACAAACAGATGCAGGGGGAGGGGGGGGAGAGATGCATGGTAGAAGAGGAGATGAAAATAGAGAGAAATGATGACAATGGTGGGGGTGTAAGGGAAAAGTGAGAGGGACAGAGAGAGACTTACAAAAGCCTATACTGTACATTGAAATACACTGTAAGCTAGACATGTAGACATTGGTACATGTACATGCTTCACAAAACCACACATTACACAAGGCAGTTGGAAGTAAAAATGTTGTCCTGTAGCTCTCTAGATTAAATTGACATTTATGGAGTTTACTCCTATGCAGGCACGCTGCTTCAAAGACCAGAGCTGGCAATTTAATACCTCTGATTAATGTTGTCATTCCAGACTGAAACATGACTCACGAATAGTCAATGCTCATCTGATTAACTGCTTCTCAGAGACCTGGCCAAGGAGTGTAGCTATGTTCTGAAGTACCAATAATAGTGCAATTTATTCTCAGTACATGCAAGAGTTAGTTACAAGGAATACAAAAAAAATCTGAGCACAATTTGATACCTTTCATGTTTTTATCTATGTATTTATTTATTTATATATAATATATTGTTCAAAACATGTTTGCAAGCATTCAGTGCCTAAGGTTTTTTAGGAACCATATGAAATCAGTCCTAATCAGAGTTGTTTTGAAAGGTAAGATAAACGCTCGGCATATCCCTTTTAGCCCGGCAGTGTCGGAAGTGTCTTGTGTTGCAAAGCAGAAAGCAGCAGCCTTGTCTTGATAGAGTGGCAGATATCCACAAACAACTGCTTCTCTTTTGTTCTTCACTGTGACATTGGAC
Source organism: Percopsis omiscomaycus (assembly GCA_027575585.1). Taxonomy (NCBI): domain Eukaryota; kingdom Metazoa; phylum Chordata; class Actinopteri; order Percopsiformes; family Percopsidae; genus Percopsis; species Percopsis omiscomaycus. The sequence goes on along the minus strand of JAODLI010001212.1, from coordinate 2,530 downwards.
CTCATAATCGGCAACCAAGTCTGACAGAATTTATAATCGCTGAGATGATCAAACGGAATGTAACCGATTGGTTTTAGCTTGAGCGTTGTCGCGGCAACTTCTGCATAATTGAAGTAGGATGCCCCAGATTTTTAGATTCTAGTCTTAATCTGATCTGAAGTTGAATTTAGTTGCATTGTCTGCAGTGGAGCATGCTCCCTCCTTTGGACAGGTGGGCATCATTTCTTCATCTCTCATTTTCTTTCTGCACTGTCTTTGCTGTGCATGAGGGAATTGTTTCCATATAATTATTGCTTTATCTCTACAGTAGAATTGCTAGTAATATACTCCTGTGGATAAGGTGTGGAAACGCCTCTTCACACTCATTCACTGGGCCATTGGAAAGCGTTCTCTACTACATATTTGGAATCGACTGTAAATTGTTGAAATTGAGTGTTGGGGTAAAGATCCTGTTGTACTGAATTGTTGCCAGGCTATTTGGGATCTTGTGTAAAGTGAAAAAATGGATTTTGCAAACCTAACCAATATACACCCCCACATCAGTACAAGTAGAGTAAAATAACAATGTGTAATACAGTATCAACAAATCGATTAGGCTGTTCCTTGAACACTACAGAAACGCTCTCAGCTCATAGGCCTACTCACGCAGTAACTCACCTGTTACTGCGACAACTTTGTTGCAAATCCATGAATGGGAGCAATTGCTGTGTAAGCTGAGCATCGCCATGACAGGTGATGCCAGGTGGCCCTGCCCAGTACATACAATAAGGCATGTGATGGGAAGAGAAAGGGGTGTTAAGCAGTCAACACGGAAACCAACCAACTGACACAAACTCTGTACCTGTACATCCTCATCCCCCCACGAACAAACACACACACTGAATTGCCTTTTAAACAACCCCCCCACCCCCACCCCATCCCTCCAAATACCCCTTTATTACATGCACATACACACACCTCAAAAAGACACGCTCACTCACCGGAGTGGCTGTTAACACCTGCTTATATACACATTAGTTTTGCATGGGTACCTGTGCGATGACTATAATCCATCATGGGCTGTACCTCCCTGTATCATAGCAGAGCTGCAACACGGCCCTGCAGATGTTGGGCAAGCTGCCAGGGACAAGGAACAAAAGACAATCAACGCAATCTTCCCCCGCCGCTTAACAAATGTTACTCCCTCCCTGCCATCTCTTATACACACAGATGCACACGTGCGCACGTATGCACGCACACACACACACAGACACTCCGCACATTCATACGACACTACACAACTTCTCACAAACGTGCTGTACACACAGGCAGACAATCACAAGTGCGTCTTCATTATCCAGTGTTAATTTGCCCTGTAATGATGCTAGGTTGCTTTCCATTATAAATTAGCCAAGATTACTTGGAACTATTTGGAACCCTAGAAGCTGCCAAACAGCCTAATTTGTTGGGTAACTTGAGATATGAAAGATCTCTTGAAAAAAATTCCTACTTTACGCTATAATGAAGTGGGTGTTGAAAACATAGTGTGTATATATTTTGTGGTGGCCCATATACTGTATGTCAATATTAGTCTGAATTGATATTCTGATACACTATAGTCTATATAATGAAGTCATGAATTATTCAAATACATCACCGACCAAACAGTACTACTAATGACGCCGATGAAACGGATGGTAGGCTGTGTGTGTGCGTGTGATGTTAAATTACAAGAGGTGGAAACGGGTCTCAGAATATCTCTGAATCCATTTCTCCCCATGAAAGCCCTATATACTGTATAAGCAGCACCACCTGATGCGTGGATCAGATGCTGGCCTCGGCACGCGGTGCCTTTACAATGTACAAATTTAATTGGTCTCTGTGCTCTCACCCCTCCCCCGATTCTTTCTCTTTCACATGTGCATGTGTGCGAGCTCACACAGGCACAAACACAGCCGCAGAGCCAAAATGGCATCGCAACCCACCAACAAACTGGAACGAGCACATCTCGCGCATACATATACTCACCCAAACACACACACACACACAAACATTTTTGTCACAATCGTTTTGTATGCAAAGTGGCTGGCCGTTGCCATGGCTGCTGTTACCCCAGCCAATCGCTCTACGTATATGCCTAGATGTTGAAATGACAATCTGAGGACACTCTCAGTGTACACGCAAAAAAAATGTGACAAATTCTGCCAGGAGAAAAGATTACAACTACACGCATGCACGTACAGCTGAACAATGCAATGCACAAGAGGAAGGGGGGGTGGGGGATTCTTTTTGATACACCATGCCAACATGAAGGGCTCAGCTCTGTAATTGCCTCTGAGATTTCTACGTATGCTTGTGTGTGTGTGTGTGTGTGTGTGTGTGTGTGTGTGTGTGTGTGTGTGTGTGTGTGTCTATATGTGTGTGTGTGTGTGTGTGTGTGTGTGTGTGTGTGTGTGTGTGTGTGTGTGTTTATTTGTGTGTGTGTGTGTGTGTGTGTGTGTGTGTGTGTGTGTTTATGTGTGTGTGTGTGTGTGTGTGTGTGTGTGTGTGT
>JAODLI010001211.1:0-11427 GCA_027575585.1 Percopsis omiscomaycus | reverse complement strand
ACAGCTGGATGCCTGGGGAGGAGACAAGATCTTGGGAGCATCAAATCTTTTTAACATTCGTGCCATATAATCTGCAAAAGAGGCCTCTGCCTATTTTTCAAAAGGTGATAGCTGTGTTATGGTGTAGGGCTTCCCATGCAGCATTTCAAAAGGTGTTAGCCCTCTAACACTTTTTAACACATGTAAATTCAACATAACTAATGGTAGGCATCTTATCCAACTCATTTTAGTCTGTCATTGCTTTTAGTAATTTAGATTTCACTGTTCCATTTGTTCACTCTACTGTGCGTTCTGATTGTGAATCATATACACAATGGTTTTTAAGGTTTATTCCCATAGTTTGTCCTAAATTCTTTATCACTGAGTTCACAAAGTGAATGAACTTCCATTATAATTGTATAGGACTTCCGGTATTCCAAACCTAGGAATAATGTCCCTTAGTAAAGCCTTTGCTACTGTCAATACATCCTGTTTTGCTGCTGGGAAAGCTTCTACCCAGTGTGTTAATATGTCAGTATCTTCCTGGACTGGGGTCCAGGAGGTTGTGTTGTGAGAGGTAGAAGGAAAGTTGGCCAGAGTTGCATAGTAGCTAAATGCTGCTTCTCCATGTTTTGATCTGACTCTGGGTACAGTTAACCGACCGGTCCCAGATGACCTGAGGGGTCTACAGGGTTCATATTGTAATGGCATTTGTTATGTATTTTGGCCCTAAACCATTTAGCGATTAATAGGTTAGCAGCAGTATTTTGAAATCAATTCTCTGACACACGTGGAGCCAAAGCCAAATGATTTGAGAGTTGGTGTAATGTGTGTAAACATTTTGTCTTTCTAGGAAGCTACAGCTTGCTCAGAATGCTAGAGTTCTGAGAGCTTTTTTGGGAGACCAGACCTATTTTTATTATTTTTGCAAGGACAGCGCACAATTAAGTTATTGCACCAGAGTTGGCTAGCAGCTAATGTACATCTGTTGTCCCTTGCAATAGTCTAACCTACTAGTAATAAAGCCATGAACAAGGTTTTCCAAGTCTTGTTTGGACATGAGTCCTCCAGGTCTTGCTATGTTTTTAAGGTGATGGTAGGTGGATTTTGTTACTGACTTCAATTGAAATTTTGATGAATCCATGATCCATAGTTTGGATTTGTTTGCAAAGACAGTCATGGTGTAGAACTTTTGAACAAACTTCTAGCCTTTCTTCTTTGGTAGATAAAGGTAATTATCTCAATTGTGTCCTTATTTAGTTAAAGGAAATTCTGGAATATCCATTCATGGACTTGCTCAATGCACTGGCACAGCAAATTGTCGTATAGATTTGAAGCAACAATCTATACTTTTTTGTATTGATCTGTTTTTATAATCTTTTATAAGATCTTTATAATCTCATAAGGAGACACAGAAGCTAACTAACTCAGTTATTTTCTAAGTCTGAGTGGATGGTTTTTGGGGAGTTGCAAGAACCACATTTTGGGGACTCTTTTTATTACATTTGATTATAGTTTAACATAAACCTGCATCCATTTCTAATAGTTAATTTCTAAATTCTAAAGGTTCATTGTTGATTATAGATTGTTATTAAGTAGTTCATGGTTTGCAACCCAACTCGTAAAATAGCAATCGCTTCTTTTTAGGGGTCGTGGCCCAGAAAACTTGGAATCCACTGTGCTATCTGATATTTCATGTGTGTGGTTTCAGTCTCTGGTGATAAACAACGCTGCTCGGCGTCAGTGTACGGTGGGGGAGATTGTCAACCTGGTGTCTGCTGACACACAGAAACTCATGGACTTGGTGGTTTACTTCAACACTGTGTGGTTGGCACCCATCGAGATAGCTCTCTGTCTCTACTTCTTGTGGCAGGTACAGGGACACGCCTATGCTTGTGTGCATGCTTTGAAAAAATACACACACAAATGGGGTTAATGTAAACATGGACACTCACATTTCTATTTTCTGTCTGTTCTGGGTGATAGCAGCTTGGCCCGTCTGCCCTGGCTGGCATCGCTACGGTGATCCTCATCTTCCCTCTCAACGGCTTCATTGCTAAAATGAGGAGCAGACTGCAGGTGAGGGAACACGCATACATTTACTTTAAATAAACTGAGGTCAAACTGATTTCTTATGAAAGCCTTTCCATTTGCAGTTCCACATACTTTTACTGTAGGTTTCGCTTTAAACTACTATGAAAATGCTTAAAAGTTCACATTAGTGTTTGTTTTGGAAATGTCATTGTAGTTTATGTTCTATAATGTAAAAATACAAACCAGAAAATACAAGCTTTCTACAAACTATTATAAACCACCCACACAAACTAGGCCAGAGCAGAATTCAGGTAGCAGAATTCAGCATTATTTTGGGTCACTCTACGGGTTCTAGGAGGTCCAGATGAAGTTTATGGATGGACGGATCAATCTGATGAATGAAATCCTGAATGGCATCAAGATTATCAAGTTCTACGCCTGGGAACCAGCCTTCCTGGAGCGGGTCAGAGGTCTCAGAGAGAGAGAGCTCAACGCCCTCAAGAGGTCCCAGATCCTCTACTCTGTCTCTCTGGCCTCCTTCAACTCCTCTACCTTCCTGGTGAGAAACGCTGGTTTGAAAAGTCATAATCTTGACAGTTTCTGCTCTGGTGTTAATAAACTTTTTTTTAAACATGTTCTCTGTATTGAATTTATGTGAAGCCAGTGGATTCTAGTGCATGTTGTGTCCTCTAGGTGGCCTTCACCATGTTTGGGGTCTACGTGCTGATTGATGAGAATAACGTACTGGATGCTCAGAAGGTCTTTGTGTCCATGGCTCTCATCAATCTCCTGAAGACACCCATGACCCAGCTGCCCTTTGCCATGAGCACCAGCATGCAGGTCAGAACACCGTGTGTGTCTACAGTACTCACCATTGCATAGGTTAAGCAACAATAAATTACACTTTCATTATGACATTACTTCATTTCAATTATTTTATTTGTTTGAATTAATGCAAATCTGAGCTGAAGTTTTGGTTATTAGCAGCTCTGATTCTCATACTACTGTAAAAAGTGATGGTTTAGTAACAAATCGTACCCCACATGGCTTTCTCTTCATGCCACATCCCTGGCTCTCCGCCATGACGGGATAATGACAGGTGGGTGTTACAGTCTGACTGTCTGTAGTAAGCTGCTAGTCAGCCTTTAGCGGCTGCTGTGGTCCGGTAAGTGATGCCTCTGCTGTTTATTCCAGGCCATCGTGTCTCTCCGGCGTCTAGGCAAGTTTCTCTGTCTGGACGAACTCAAACCTGACAACGTGGAGCGAGTCCCCGTCAGCTCCGGTAGATCCAATACACACTCGGTATACAGGCGTGCACACGCACACACGCCGTGGTTTTATGGGCTTAATTTACAGGTTAAGCTTGACTCTCAAATTTAGGTTTGCTTAACTTAACACTAGAACCGTGATTTGCCACATCATCAGTGTATATGCCTCGTTGCTGTCCATCTGACTTTTCCTAAATGGCCATTAAGCACATGCTTGCATTGTTAGAATTTGAATGGTGTGTACATTTAGATCATATTTCTTTTGCACCTCCAAGACCCCTTTTTACATGAGTATCCACAGCTCTCGCTCTCCAGCGAGAGTAGCGCTTGCTGTATTCCTGCATAATGAGCGCATTAGCACTGAATTTTACATTGATAATATCCTTGTTTTCAATTGTGTGATAAAAAGGAAGAATAATTACAGTTGGTCCTATTATTTCAGTGGGGTAAAAGTGTTTTATAAGCAGGTCACCTGACTGCAGATAATTTGTTTGCAAACTACATGATGAGCATTAGACTAAGTTATATAGATATGACAACCTAGAATATCCGCCATTTGAGTCACGTTGTGGCACAAAATGCTGCAGACTCGGTCAACGCAACGCAATGTGGTTGTTTGTCTGGCCTATTCACTACAATACAATCACTACACTACTCTTCCACCAGGTGGTGCAAAGAAACTCGACAGATCAGTAGTGTTTGGAATGTTTTGTCAGATTATTTTATTTACACTTAAAACGGTTGTGTTAACATTTTCCATGCGTCTGAATAATTTGATTCATTTTGAGCAACAATTAACAAAAGGGGGAAACCTATTTTTTTAACTGTTAGAATACGATGCCCTTTCGGTGTGCATGCGTAACAGCTGCAGCACTTTGCATTTCTCAGCTAAATGATACGTGCACCTGGCTATGTTCGTAATAGGGATTTTAGATGGCGTAGACGTTTAGTCAATTCGCGCTGGAAAGAAGAATGTGGAGGGGAGAGCGACCACAAGGGTCCTTGTCAAAATGTCACACCCCCTGTTTCACCATGCTGGCTGTCCCTTTACAGACATCTTTCCGGTTCTGTCCCCCGCTGCTCAGAGGCGTAACCACAATAACCACTTATTCCGCCTTCGTACCTTTTTACACAGAACGGCGAGGCAGAATCAAGGCGCAATATTCCCGATGCTGTGTAAAAAGAGTGACGTGTATGAGACGTGTAAACAAGTTCTTCTTTTTGGTGTTTTTTTAATGGGGTCTGGCAAACAGCTTTTAGGTGCATTTCCGCTACCTTCTGGAAGTAATAATGTGTTACTTAAAAACAACACAAAACTAATGACTTTTCATTAATACTCGAATATACAAAAATCATGACCCATCCCTAGTTTGTATATAACGTTTGATATTATTTCACATTGGGCCTCATGCAGCAACATTCTCTTAAATGTATCTTGAATTTTCTCAATGTTCTGTTAAGAGAAAAAATATGAAGTCAACTCCAGATACACCAAAGGTTCCTAACCATCCAAATCTGCTCTTACATGTGTGCTGAATGATTCCCACTTGATAATACATGGAGGCATGTGACCGATTGTTTAACATAAACACTATATAAGGGCAGGTGTTGTGCCGTGTGCAAATACTCGATGCCCAAGAATTAGAGAGATGCCACCCAAAAAAGGCTAGAAGAGCTTCAGCAGTAGTGAAACCGACGTATTGTTAAATAAACGTAAAGTAAACGTGACCGGCCGTGTGGACAGTTTTCATTCCTTGGTGGACATGGAAAGGTTGACAGTGACAAAAATCAGAAACTATACTGTACACGAGAACCACAAAGGACAAGGCAACTGCGACATCTACTATGCATCCCTCTGTATTTCAAGGTCTGACATGTAGTGCTGTGATGGCATAGCTGCAGCGCTTTGCATTTCTCAGCAAAATTACCAAATGACAAAGTGTGTTTACTGTTGTGTTTATTATTACGGTTGTATAAAATAAAATCATTGAACTGATCACAATTGTTTTTTTGTTTTTTAGATTAAACCGCTATTATTCAATTCTTAAATGGTAACTCGTAACAGACTCAATGCCGCAAACCCCAACATCATGCTGATGGAGGCTTGATGGGCTATTAATGAGAACAAAAGCATACAGTACATTGGTTGGTGTTCTGTTTTGCTGCAATGTCAGAAAAAGTCTCCGGTTCTAGTGTTAAATTTGTGTGGCTGTAGAAAGCTCTAAAAAATGTCCTAAAGATCGTTTAAAATATAACATTTCCTGAACTAATGTGATGTCACAATAAATACATTAAAAAGGACTGATGGCATGACTCTCTCTTGCTTTCTCTTACCCAGACGGAGATTCTTTGGTGGTTGAAGGCGGGACGTTTGCCTGGTCTAAGGGAGGCCCGCCGTGCCTGCGCAGGATAAATGTGCACGTGAATAAGGGCTGCCTGGTGGCTGTGGTGGGTCACGTCGGGTCAGGGAAGTCCTCCTTGCTGTCGGCCATGTTGGGAGAGATGGAGAAGAGGAGCGGTCGAGTTGTCATCAAGGTAAAACTCATCATTTATATTTATATATATATATATATATATATATCTCGCACACACCTAGACTAATGACTTCAACAAGCTAATTGAAGTCAGGATTTCGTAAACCTGGAGTCCAATCAAATAAACGAGATTGGAGATGTAGCATAGAGCTACTTTGATTTATAAAGTACTTATAAACTCAAACATTTTGAGTTTGCTATTCAAAAGAAGATTCTGTGAACCATGCTGAAAAGAGATCTCAGAAGACCTACGATCCAGACTGGAAATGTCATTAGTCCACAGTTGGACAAATGGTCTATAAATGGAGTCGGGTACAGCAGGACAATGACCCTAAACATCGAAGTTAATCTACTACAGAATTAACATTGTACAGGTATAATCCACAGCTAGTGGTTATTGCTGCCAAAGGAGGTTCGACTAGGTTTTAAATCAACATACTTTTTCCACCGGGACTGTGAATGTCTAATGAGTGACATTTTATGACCAATTAATTTAGAAAGCCCGGTAGTTTAATGTTCATCTGAAGTGAATTAGCGCTGCGACTCTCCTCCCCCAGGGCTCGGTGGCCTACGTCCCCCAGCAGGCCTGGATCCAGAACGCCACCCTCAAGGACAACATTGTGTTTGGCCAGGAGGTAAAGGGGAGCTGGTACCAGAAAGTCATGGAGGCTTGTGCCCTGCTGCCCGACCTGGACATCCTGCCAGCAGGGGACAACACTGAGATAGGAGAGAAGGTAATATTTTCTAGGTCCATTATTTTTAATTACGGACGTAATTACTTTATACATTTTTATTTTATTTTAAATGGAGCGGGCCAAGCTTTAACGGGGGGGGGGGGCAGTGGCCCCCAGCAGGCCACCACCACGTAGCGCCTCCCCTGTCTGAGTGGCTAAATTAAGCTATAGAAAAAACACCCTCTAACCCATAATATATAATATAACGCTGTATAAATATCCCAGGGTATGGTCATATTTTAGTTAGTTGATTTTTAGCCTAGTTAATTTTACTACTTTGTTACATTTTTTAGCACACATAATTATGAAAAGTAGTGGAAGGGTAAAGCATTGCATTTCAAGATGTTTGCTAAACTAACCCTGTGACCCTCCTATAGTGTTAATGCTCTCCTTCCCCTGTGTCTCCAGGGCCTGAACCTGTCTGGAGGACAGAAACAGAGGGTCAGTCTGGCCAGAGCAGTCTTCAGGAAGGCTGACGTTTACCTGCTGGACGACCCCCTGTCTGCTGTGGACGCCCACGTGGGTCAGCATATTTTTGACCGGGTCATTGGACCCAAGGGAGTTCTGAAGGACAAGGTAAGGAGAGGACAAATGGGAATCGGCATGTAAGGGCCATACACACCACTGAGTTACATCATTAGTTGCCATGATGAAATTCACGCAAGTTGGAACAGCTTGTGATTTCAAATGTTTACTTTGATTTTCGGTGCGAGTTTGAATCCAGCCCTCAATTGGTTGGTGATTTTAGTTTCCATTGACAGTTGTGATGTAATTTTGTTCTCAATGAATTACACAATGTACAGTAAAGATTTTGATCTTTAATACATATTGTTCGTCAAGACCTGATGTATGATTTCAGTGTTCCCTTAATTTTTTGAGTAGTGTACATTGAAAAATTGTTCCAATTGAAAATAAAAAATCTGCAGTCAGGTGAGCTACTTGTAAAACACTTTTAGCCCATTTAAATAATAGGACCACCTATAAATATTCTCCACATTTATCACACTATTGTATTGAAAATACCTAGGGTTATCAATGTAAAATTGGTTTTGGTTGCACGCTTTGTCCCAGTAAGGTGAATTATAAGCAAATTTGGCTTGAAAAGCTGGCACCAAACTCCAGGCTTCAAACATTCCCTTCTAATCTATTGCTCCTTAATTTGTTTTATTTTAAATTATTCATTAATAATTAATAATACAGATTTATTATTTTATAAATGATTCATAATGGATGGTTGTAAATATTTAAATGATATCTAATTATAAAGATTGTGTGTTCAACGGAAGTTTCTTCTAGGGTTCTTCTCTAAAACAGAATAAAGAGTTGAAGCATAAAGTACTGTATTCTACTCTTTCCTACAACCACAGACACGTGTGCTGGTGACCCACGGGCTGAGCTACCTGCCTCAGGCGGACCTGATTCTGGTGATGGTGGAGGGAGAGATCACAGAGATGGGATCCTACCTGGAGCTGATGGAGGGGAAGGGGGCATTCGCAGAGTTCATCCACGTATTTGCAGGGATGGAGCGCAAAGACAGCTCCTCCCACCAGGACAAGTGTAAGGACCCAGCGATGGAGTGTTTGTACAGAAGACCGTCACTGTTCTTCTGCTGTACCCTGACAGTGTTTCCCAAAAGTGGGGTTAAGGTCGCCAAATGCTTCTTGCTGGTTCACAAGATTAAGAAATATTGTTTTTATTTTAAATTTGCATGCATAAATAACAAGTAGTCCATAGCTTGCTCTCATGCACATGAAGTTAGAGATTTGATGGCCAATGCTAACCGCCTCACAGTGTTACTTCTGATTCACTCATCTTTAGGCAAGAGCTTTTAAGTGAGGTGCAATCTCAACATGTGTGGTACTTTTTTATGGACGTGTTGTGTTTCATTAGTTTGTGTTGTGTGTTTTGTTATGGTAGTGTTGTTTTTCATTATAGTAATGTTGCTGTGTGTTTATTATTAGTCATGTTGCTTTGTGTCTGTAGGCACAAGGAAGTCTCTCTCTCGACTCAGTGTGACTGACTTCTCCATTGACCTCTCCCAGGAACAGCTCATGAGGTAGGACCATACACACACTATTAATGACTGTAAAATCAAAAATGGAAACCTTTCCTATAAAGCTCAGCTAGTTTGTAGCAAACGGAAACATTTTCTCAGGTTTTGATGGTTTGTGTGTGTGTTTGTGTTAGTTTCGACATGAGCACTGCTCAGACCGTGGAAGCCATCTCGGACAAGGTGCAGGAACCAGACCTGAAGGAGTTGGGGAAGTTGACAGAGGCCGATAAAGCTAACACTGGCAGGGTGTGTCCATACAGTACAAGACAACACCACGCAAAACACATATACAATGCTTTATAAGATATCTCAATCATAAATGCCGATGACACTTACTATGTTGGGATAATCTTTGTGTTACACTGCCACCCCCTGACAGGTCAGTGAAATTACACCCAAATGCTTTCTTTTTCCTTTTTAATTTGAGGAGTACTGACAGAATTCTAGCTCAGAACCAAGTCTGTGAATCTTTGCTACACCCACTTAGCTAGAATCCACGTCTTCTAGACTGCCTTCTCTCTTTCCCTCCCCAGGTGAAGCTGGAGATGTATAGAGAGTACTTCAGCACCATCGGCCTGATGCTCATCATCCCCATCGTGTTCCTCTACGCCTTCCAGCAGGCTGCCTCATTGGCCAACAACTACTGGCTGAGCCTGTGGGCCGACGAGCCCATCATCAACGGGACCCAGGTTGACACAGACCTCAGGCTGGCCGTGTTTGGAGCACTGGGACTTGCTCAAGGTGGGGGGTCAAAGTTTTTATTTTATTGTTATACAATGAGCATATATTTTACAATATGTGGCACATATTTGTATCTTATTATTGTTACTGAAACCAGCAAGAGTCTAAAAAAATTTCATATTGGCCCTTGTTTCAGAAGGGTTGTGGGTCAAAAATCTTGAATGCGTTTGTATCATATCTCAGGACTGGAGAGTTCCAATACAGAAAAGGCTCTTGTAGTGTCTAGCACCTCTCTAGTCATGTGGATTCCCTGTGCTGATTGGTCTGTTGTTGGTGTCCAGGCATCGCCATGTTCAGCACCACACTGGCCATCTCGCTGGGTGGAATCATCGCGTCGCGCCACCTTCACGTGGACCTGCTCAACAATGTCCTGCACTCGCCCATGGCCTTCTTTGAGTGCACGCCCAGCGGGAACCTGCTGAACCGCTTCTCCAAGGAGATAGACGCCATCGACTGCATGATCCCCGACGGCATGAAGATGATGCTTGGATACATGTTCAAACTGCTGGAGGTCTGCATCATCGTCCTCATGGCCACGCCCCACGCTGGTGTAGTGCTGCTACCCCTTACCTTCGTGTACGCCTTCATACAGGTGCGTGCGTGCACACACACACACAGAGTGCCGTTTCTTGTTAATGTTTGTAAAAGGTTTGCCTGGATGCATTCAGGCACCCAGCTTCTAATTTTTATAATTATTTAAGCAATATAACACGAGAGGGCGTGCATTATACTGAATATCAGCACAGCTGTGAATCGGTCGTAGGTATGAGGCTGCAGGCTGGGTCCCGAAGCATTTACATTTATTAACAGTAATAAGTGACAACAGATTATGATCGGTTTGTTTCCATTTGTCGTGCAACTAGTGAAATAAGAGTCTGTTGACGGTCGCTTTGGTGGCATGTGTAATTTCGATTCCGACAGCTTGATTAGACAGCACGTTGTTCGATAGCGACGTCACCCATAGATTTTTTGCCGCTTGGTTGTTCCATTGTATATATTCCATGAACGGCTAGCCGGAGGCTCATTGATATAACGATCCAAGCTTCTTTCCTCACCTTCGTCCTCTCCTGATGACCATTCATCATTTAACTCCAATTTTATATGTGGAAATATGTTCTTTGTTACAATCTGATAGATAATGATCGTTATTAACGGTTATTAGAACGCCTGTAAAGCAGAGTGATGTATAGTTGGACCTTTTAACATGTATAGTTTAAGGTCCCAGTGCTGTTATACTCTATAAGCACTCCTAAAATACCTCTTGTCCAATAAAATTACATGACAGCACATGCATATACATGACAGACTGTCATGTATATGCAGTGTAGCTGTCAACTGTTCAATGGTCAACCTGAACCTGCGGGTTCTGGTCCGTAAGCTCCTGTACTGTTTGCCAGGTCATAGCAGGGTGAAGAGTTTGATGTGCTTGTGTGTGGTCTGACTCCCAGGAACCTGAAGTTGCTGACTCTCTCCCCTGTAGCCTCATTGATGGGGCTGTGGCCTCCCCCCTGCTGCTTCCTGTAGTCCACTCCTTTAGTTCAGCTCCTTACTCTTGCTGACATTGAGGAGGAGGTTGTAAACTCCTCTCTGTAGGCCGTCTGACAATTTAAGATATTGCAGTAGTTTGCACTAGTAACTGTGTCAGAACCACATTCCAAATGTTTTAACACTAATCACAAACTGCAAAGGATTACAATTGCAGTTTTGTATTTTCAAAATTGAGCCCCCTGTGTTTGCATGTAGAGCTTCTACGTGGCCACGTCGTGCCAGCTGCGGCGGTTGGAGGCAGTGAGCCGCTCGCCCATCTATACCCACTTCAACGAGACAGTGCAGGGAGCCAGTGTGATCCGGGCGTTCAGCGAGCAGCCCCGCTTCATCCTGCTGGCCAACGAACGGATTGACCACAACCAGACCGCTTACTTCCCGCGCTTCGTAGCCACCAGGTCTATATACTAAATTCTGTGGGAGGGGCATGCACCATTGGCGTTCCAAATCTAAACATAATTTTACTTAAAGGTCCAGTGTGTAATTTCTAGTGACATCTAGTCGTGAAGGTTGCGAATTGCAAACAGCCAGTCACTCAC